>QVRM01005378.1:1017500-1259358 GCA_003439945.1 Dermanyssus gallinae | reverse complement strand
GCAGTAGTAGTAGTAGTAGTCGTTGTTGTTACAGTAGTCGGAGTATTAATGCCTACACGGCCTTACGAGGGTTCCTCTGGACCCCCGAGGGGGCACGGCGAGTGGGGTGCGGCCATTTGTAGGCCGGCGCGTTGCTCGATCTCCTAGATCTCTCCCAGCAAGGGCTTGTTTGGTTTCGCCAGGCGGCGCGTATTTGTCTGAAATGCCCGCAGGTGCAACAGACGGTACCAGATGAGGACGTTGAGTCCGTCAGACGCAGGGAGCATTCGATCTAGCTGCGTGCGTATCTCGCCTCATTGTATCTCTGCAGCTGTTTGGAAGCCGAGCGCTTCGACATGCCGTGTCTGTGTGTTTGTCAGCTATATACTTAATTACTTTTGTGTTCACTTGCACGCCTTTGCTTCATTACGTCTTGCGTTTTTTGTGCTACTCTCGCTTGTCGAATGCATACGTGTCTTACTTTGTTTTGGTAACTTCAGGTGATATATATACAAGAATGTTAATTAAGATTCTAGATTATTTAAGTTCTATGATTTTGAAACTTAAACATTGAACCGAAACCGCCAAGGTCTTCTTGTCTGCTTTGCTCACATTCATCGTCAACATACAGGCCAATCGGGGGCCGTGATATTACATTAATTAATTGGTGGCGGTCAAAATCGTTTGGTTTAACGAAGTAAAGAAAACAAACCGATTGAATCACCACTAGGCGAAGGCCCTAAACTGCTCTAAAGAGTGATTGCAGAGGACAAATCATGGATTTTAGTTACACTATCGAAACCAAAGCCTAATCAGGTGCTTCTAAGGGTCGATCGAAGAAATTCGGACAGAGCAGATACAACACCAATGTTATTCAAAGTTTGACTACAAAGAATTAATCTTCCACGATTTTTTGAAGATACGGTCAATAAGGAGCACTACCGCGAAATTTTAGGAAGATTGCGCAAGCACGTCCGTCGCAAGATCTCTTGGATCCTCCATCGCGACAACCTGCCGGCGCACACATCGTTACTGCTCTCGGATTATTTGATGTAAGTTGATTTCTAGATTTCCGCAACCTTCCTATTCGCTGGACCTTACTCCATTGTTCCTGTTTCTATGGATAGATACATTGAGAAAGCAACGACGAGGCGCCTACGAGCAGGAGTAGCTCAACTCGAGTTTTAAAATGGTTTTGAAGAATATGAGAGAAGGTGTGCTACTCTCGCTTGTCGAATGCATACGTGTCTTACTTTGTTGTGGTAACTTCAGGTACTCTACATATATATACAATAATGTTAATTAAGATTCTAGATTAAGCGCAAGTGCATTGGAGCGGGCGGGAGCTAATTTGAATGGAATTTCAACACTTTAGAAGATTAAATGAACTCTGGCTACACGCTAGGCGAACATATGATTGACTGTTTCAAATCTTGCAATGCGTTTTGGTAAAGCATTATTTTCTACGATTGTTCATTGTCACATCAAAGAAGCCGTTAATGGGATCAGCGCTCGCAAGCTGCGATAGTCGCGAAAGACGTGACGCCATACGATGGACAAGGAGCTCTCTGAGAGAAGACAACGTCGTCAATGAGTTTTAGAGTGTTTTCTCGAGAGGCCTGAGCGCCTGCAAGCGTATCGGGAAAAGTCGTGGTGGCGGCGTGAATTTAATCGTTCTCGGTCATTTCTCGGTGAAACAATTCTCATTCACTAGCGTTCATCTCCAGTTTTGTTGAAGCAGCTGATTACCGTCTGGCTCAGAGATCCATGACTATTACGTCACGTCAGGGACGGCCAAATTGATTCCGTCTAGGTATGATAGACCGGCGAGGCCTCTCTTCAGACGGAGACATTAGGTAAGTCAAAAAGTTCGTCGGCTTTTTTACCCGATTTTAGAGAGCCTTATTTATGCAGACAACAGTATTCAATGATATATTGACCGTTTTGTTCGATAACCTTCGCCCATCGCCTCGGTAGATCCATGATTCCTTTCTCCCAGAACGTCTTGTCCTTCTCGTCGAAATACTGAGTAAGGTGATTTTTTATAGCCTCCAAAGATTCAAATGTTGTGCCATCAAGGGAGTTCTGGAGAGACCTGAACAAGTGATAATCAGATAGTGCGAGGTCGGGACTATAAGCTGGGTGCGGCAGCACATCCCAGTCAAACTTCGCCAATTTTTGCCGGGTGACCAAACTTTTGTGTGGTGTCGCCTTATCATGTTGAAAAGTGACGCCCCACCTATTTGACAATTCCGGGCGCTTCGTTGCTATCGCAGCCTTCAAATCTTCGAGTTGTCTGCAGCAGACGACGGAGTTGATCGTCTGACCCATTGGAAGCAGCTCAAAATACACGACGCCCTTACAGTCCCACCAGCAGCACAGCATAACCTTCTTCTGATGAATTTCGGGTTTAGGGATAGCTGCGGCCTGAGAACCTCTGGGGACCCAACTTCTATTCTGTGTTACGTTTCTGTAGAGTATCCATTTTTCATCGCCGGTTATCAATCTCCTCAGAAATGGCTCATTCGAGTTCTTCCGGAGGAGTGCGTGACAGGTATCGACTTGCCCTTCAAGCTGCCTATCATTGAGGTCGTGTGGTAGCCAGATATTCCGCTTGCACGAGAAACCTGCATCATGGAGGCGATTCCAAACGGTTCCGTGGGAGACTCCCGTTACATCTTCAATTTCTTATATGATCAAACCTGGGTTCGCAGTAACCAGGCTTATGACTTCGTCGGTCTCCACAACATTGGGTCGTCCTGACCTCGGTTCATCTTCGAGATTGAAGTTTCCAGCTTTGAAACGGGCGAATCGCTTTTCGACTGTGGATTTGTGTACTGCGTTTTCGCCGTAGACTGCACATATCCTCCGGGTTGTTTGCGCTGCACTTATGCCTTCACGATAGGAGAACAACATAATGTGTCCAAAATGCGTATTTTGGTCCTCCATTGCAAACAGCTGCCAATTCCGCAAACGAAACGGTAAAGTTGGAACCGGTATACCGTCGCGCCGCCACGGGTTTGCTCCTGAATGTAAACACCCAGCCGCACTCTCAGGCGGCTCTGCTGCAGAGCGCGGGAATTTCAAAAATGTGGTCCCAGAAAGCCGACGAACTTTTTGACTTACCTAATAGATCAGCTTCTGTCTCCAAAGCGGAGACGCGTGATTCTCGCATGCGAGAAGTGGGCGACGTTGTAAGACTCAAGCTAGATGCTCGAGGACCTGAAGAAGCATCGGGCCTCGGAGGTGGCAGTTAAATGCGTTTTTGAGGTCAGCTTTGACAGCCCAGGTGCACCTCGGCATCATCTGAAGGAAGCTGCGCGCAGCGTACGCCCATTTGACACATAATGGGACTGCACGCATGGTGAATGCGCTGCACGTTAAGTTCATTCGCAACTTACTAGCCGTACTGCGTCAAACGTGGCGATATTTGGGAGCCGCAAGACCCGAAAAAGAAATAGCTCTCATGCTACAACGCCCTATGGCCGGTGGAATCGAAAAGTCGCGGTGTGAATTATGAGCAGCGTCTGCAGAGCAACGAAACGATTAACCGTGAAAAGTTCTGCCAGTTAATTGATCGATCGTTTCAAGCAGTAATCTGTCCTCGGAAGCGCAGCCCAAACTGCGCAATCCTGGAGGCGTCGTATTTCACCATGGCAACGACCGCTCGCATTTTTTTTTTTGCTCGATTTAGCGTAAGACATTTGCCTTATGATCCTGACGTTACTCCTTCATAGTAGCAACGGTCTCGTTCGTATCAGAAATCCTTGAGAGAACCTACCAAAGTTTTTAGAGTTTTTCTTAATTAAAAACCACCCTAATCACCTTTTTGAATTTAAAAACGACCAATTCTAAAAGTATGGCATTTTATCATGAAGGTTATAGAACGAGGTGATATATAGATATATATATATATATATATATATATATATATATATATATATATATATATATATATATATATATATATATATATATATATATATATATATATATATATATATATATATTTTTTTTTTTTAGATGTGTTTAACTGAGGTAACACCGTATGTATAAAATGTCTGCTTAACTTTTTTTTGCACGCTTCCGCTTGAGTGCGCGTGCATACGAGATCATGGCTGCAGGTATCTGACTGCTAACGCTAACTACAGGCATGATTCTGCTTGAGGCGTGACTTCAACGAGCGGTGCGTCTCTCCCAGCTCAATATCTCCCCCTCGGCCTTTCTTCCTTAATGCCTTATGCAGTTTGTCGTCGTCGTCGCCGTCGGCGTCCGAGGCTCTTTTTGCCTTCGGCGTGGCGTTTGTCGACCTGGCCGCTTTGCCTATCTCTACCGTCGGCAAATGCTGAAAGCCGTCCCGTCCCAATCGCCGCGTTTCAGATAAGACGATAAACGCCGTAAACCGCCACATCCCTAGCCTTTTCCATCGTGTCCCGACAAATATTCTTTCTCTGACACGAGTGAATGGGCGAAGACTTTCTCCAGATATGGCCATGGTCGAGGCTTTTATTACTGCCGCCGCCATTTAGGAAAGATACGTTCTTACGTGCGTATAACACTCAATACAGCGGCAGCAGCAGCAGCAACAAGCTTGACGTTGCTAGACTCATTATTGCCCCAGTAGTCAACCACAGACGGTCTCTTGGTTTGATATGGATTGCGAATAATATCTGTTAAGACAGCAATATATATATATATATATATATATATATATTTTTATTTTTTTTAATTTTTGATTGCTTGACGAAGAAACTGAACCACCGTATACGGAATATACTGAACATTTGCCATTATACATATATAGGCCTATAATGATTTCACTTATAATGGGCAGCGTCGTGACTGACCATTAAAAGTGCTAAAGAGTCGTCCACGGTCGTGTCTCAGACGAGTGACCTCCCTTAAAGGCTGTTAGGATCATACCTTCAGATCGCCGAGAGTCATCTGCGTGCAGTTCGAAAGTCACGGAGAGCCAGAAGATTTTCGGGCATATACCGAGGTACCCCTTGGAGCAGCATGTCGTCTTCTACGGCGCGGGGATCTAATGGTCATGCCTTTTCGCCGCAGCTGCACTTCCGGATCCTGAGGAGATGTTCCGGGACCCCGCCAAGAGACACCAGACCCCCACTCTTTGCTACCCAAAAGTTCTGTGACACGGAACTCGACGGTCTGCTGGAGGAAGCATGGAAGCCTGCGTCTGAAATCAGTACAGGCGTAACTCTCGCACGCAGAATTGACGAGCAAGTCTCCAATCGAAACAGGTTAAATAACAGCCGTCCCAGCTTGATGAAGAGAGATATCAAGGATGCTGGTCCATGTAAACCTTTGCCTAGCTCTGATGTCAGATGCCTTTGTCCAGATGACGACATAAATGACCATGACGCTGCATTGCCAAGAAGGGGTTTGGCCGGTCTACCAAATTAGAGTGTCTACCTCTTTGTCCTTAAAGTAGTTGGCATGACTGCGTACTTTTAAGATGTTCGGCTCGGAAAGTAAGCAGAGTATAATTCGCGTTCTTGAACGGAGCGTCGGTATGCACTGGCTCATATTTATCTTGAGGATCTTAATTATTGCGTTGATGGCGGCCAACCACCTGCCAGTCTGACCTTCCGTCGTCGGCCAGTAGAGTGACATTTTGACGGGGGGTCCTGTGTCGTCGGGGTTTTGGTTAAAAATTCTACGTGGCATAGCGTTCAGAATATGCCATTTACCGGCTGTTTTTGCCATCACTTGTTTGCGCGTGTCCTGCACCTGAGCGCTCATGCTGTTGGCGCGAGAGCCTGGTGCGTCGCAAACGAGGCGTCGGGGTACCGAGGCATTACATTCCTGTACTGTCCCGTGGAGCTACAGAGATGGTACGTGTGTCTGACGAGTTCTTTACCTTGCATGTGTGGGCTCTGCGGTCGAAGCGTTGGCACTTAAGGCATGTTGAAAGGCGCGTTCACACTCAAGTCAGCACGCGGCCCCCGGCAGTAATAGTCCGCTGAGTCTGCAGTTGGCGGGAAACTAGAGGGTTGCCCTTACCAGTTTACACCAGCAATTAGACTTTCCGGCTCTGGCGGGTTCGCCATTTCGCAGAAGAATGTACTCTGGAACTGCAAACTAATGACGAAGCGTGAACTCAATTTTGCTCTCACTGATAAGAGGGTTAATTCCCCACACTGCCATCTCGAGTAAGACGTCCGACGTTCTGCACTCGGTGTCCTTATTGGTCGACTCCTTAATGATTAGGACTATCTTAACCCCTGCGCCAGAGAGTGGTCTCCGTGACCCGAATCACCAGTTTGCCCTGGCTAATCTTTGTCACTCCCCCTTCGTTGTCCCCCAGGATGTCCTCGTCACCCATTTCTCATCGCAGACTCTTAAGGGTGTCTGCGAATGTCCCACCTTCCCTTGCCCGAAGTTTAACCAAAATGTGAGTGGTCAGGGCATGTGGGGGAGACCTTGAATCAGTCGCGGAGAGATCCTTTATCTCCGGAGCGCTAATGCTGCAGAGCTCAAAAGAAATACTGCCACTAACCTCAGCAAGGCAAAAATGCCACGAGACAAGAATCCAACAAGAGCTCTATAGCTATCACAAAGATCCGATAAAGACAATCGCTTCCTCAAGCGACTTTTGTTACAAATGGTTGGAACTGCAAAATGCATTGTCATAGCTTAACAAAAGGGAAGTTTATGCCTATACAAAATCCAGATACTCTGACAATCAAGCGGGTTGAAAAAACGCAGCTCAGTTTCTAAGGAAGGCAGCGGCCAGTCTCCGCAGTTTGCTTAGAATTAGGGGCATCTAGACAGAGACAGTGGCCATCCCGGCAACCGCTGAGATTACTCTTATGAGAAAAACTTTATGACGATCATTTTAGTGCCAAACTTATGACAATGCGAGTCGTAATTGTAGAGTAAATAAGATTTTTCGGCGTGGCATGTCGAGATTAAGTGCATGCATACATTACGATGTTCACTACCGCCGACCTATCGCGCCACAGCCACAAGGTCGCCACACAGTCAGTTATGCATGCACTCAATCTCAACATGCCCGCCAAAAAATCGTAACTGCTCTACGATCGCTCGTATTGCCATAAGTTTGGGGCCAAAATGATCGTCATAAAATTCACATTTGCCTAAATGTGTTAGTTTTGAGCGCTGCGAAATGTCGTAGGGCTATGATTTTGAGGTATTAAGTGCGAAAATTAATAAAATAACCTAATTTTTGCGAATTATATTTTAAACGACCATGTCGCATTTTCTGGTCGGCCTTATATGTTCTTCAGAGGAAGCAGAATTTTCACGAACACGAGGGTGTGCTTTATTTCTGTATAGGAGAACTGGTTGTCTCGCAATGGCACATTTTATGCTCTTATGTCGGGCAACAAGACCAGTGTCAAATGTAATAGTAATTTTACTCTTACTCCGAAACAAGACTTTTCAGAGACCATGTTCTATTGGAAAAATATGTGCTTTACCGAGCTCTACAATTATTCTTATCGATATATTCATAATCCTGACCCACCCTGTATATAATTTGGGCTAGACCCAGAGCGGAAGGTGTACAACGATAAATAATGGAATGCTATTATCGCTAAGTAGGCTATAGACGCATAATAGGTAGAGGCTCACAAAGCTTCGTCATGGCTCTTCTCGTGGGGGTTGTATTATCACTTCTGCTTCCACTCAGCCATGGTCTGGGCGTCTGCATATCACCGCGGGGGTTGGCGGCGGGGTCAAAAGTATTCCTTGGCGCGTGTGCGGCTATGTACGCGAGCTACATTCCTAGGAACATAAAGCCATACCAACTCCCCTAAGAGCACTTCACGAGGACATCGCCATCTCGAGCTGCATTGAACCCGTACACGCTGCATTGGACCCGGCGCCTCCGTGGCAGGCAATTTTGCAAGCCCCTTTCATCCTGCCCGAACGCACGATGCTCCCTTTCTCTTTGCCTTCTACCTCACGTTTCTCCGTCCCGCTGTGTTAGGCCATTGCAACCTGCCAAACAATAACAACAACAACAATAACAGCAGCAGCACGTTCTACATTGGCATCTCTTTTAGCTTTTGTCCACTGGTATGATGGCTTGATCTATTCTGCGGCGCCTCACTGTTGCGAGGCGCTTGTCAAACGTTCAAACGCTTGTCACCACCGCAGACAGACATTTGTCGCGTTTTCTAATCTCAAAACAAAGACGAGCTTGTGAAAAGCAGCAGCAGCAGCAGCACATCTGCCACACATGCTTCGGTGAGGCGCCGCCTTCTTCCGCCAAATAATCTCGTTCCGTAATTTGTCCTGACGAAAATGTCCTGTAATCAGGTGTTACTTGCATTGCTCCTGGAACCCATTGTAAGACGATGCGGCAACCATAACCGCCTCTAGTACCGTTAACTGTCTGGCTGTCAACTGGCCATTTTGCCGGGCATTGAGCTGTTCAAGCGCTCTAGGCAAAACGAGCGATAATTTGCGCCCAGCCGAAGTGACGTTTTGCAATTAACTCTTTGTGTACCAAGCGGCTCAGAAGGCATAGATA
Organism: Dermanyssus gallinae; assembly: GCA_003439945.1. Taxonomy (NCBI): domain Eukaryota; kingdom Metazoa; phylum Arthropoda; class Arachnida; order Mesostigmata; family Dermanyssidae; genus Dermanyssus; species Dermanyssus gallinae. The sequence goes on along the minus strand of QVRM01005378.1, from coordinate 1,250,858 downwards.
CTGTGCTTAGGCACAAATGTCCCGCTGGTTGAAAATGGTCATGATCTTCTTCAGATATCGGTGATGAAAGGTGATATATATATATATATATATATATATATATATATATATATATATATATATATATATATATATATATAATATAATATAATATAATGGTGATATATATAATATATATAAGGTAAGTCAAAAAGTTCGTCGGCTTTTTTACCCGATTTTAAAGAGCCTTATTTATGCAGACAACAGTATTTTTATTCAATGATATATTGACCGTTTTGTTCGATAACCTTCGCCCATCGCCTCGGTAGATTCATGATTCCTTTCTCCCAGAACGTCTTGTCCTTCTCGTCGAAATACTGAGTGAGGTGATTTTTTATAGCCTCCAAAGATTCAAATGTTGTGCCATCAAGGGAGTTCTGGAGAGACCTGAACAAGTGATAATCAGATGGTGCGAGGTCGGGACTATAAGCTGGGTGCGGCAGCACATCCCAGTCAAACTCCGCCATTTTTTGCCGGGTGGCCAAACTTTTGTGTGGTGTCGCCTTATCATGTTGAAAAGTGACGCCCCACCTGTTTGACAATTCCAGGCGCTTCGTTGCTACTGCAGCCTTCAAATCTTTGAGTTGCCTGCAGTAGACGACGGAGTTGATCGTCTGACCCATTGGAAGCAGCTCAAAATACACGACGCCCTTACAGTCCCACCAGCAGCACAGCATAACCTTCTTCTGATGAATTTCGGGTTTAGGGATAGCTGCGGCCTGAGAACCTCTGGGGACCCAACTTCCTTTCTGTGTTACGTTTCTGTAGAGTATCCATTTTTCATCGCCGGTTATCAATCTCCTCAGAAATGGCTCATTCGAGTTCTTCCGGAGGAGTGCGTGACAGGTATCGACTCGCCCTTCAAGCTGCCTATCATTGAGGTCGTGTGGTAGCCAGATATTCCGCTTGCACGAGAAACCTGCATCATGGAGGCGATTCCGAACGGTTCCGTGGGAGACTCCCGTTACATCTTCAATTTATTTTATGGTCAAACCTGGGTTCGAAGTAACCAGGCTTATGACTTCGTCGGTCTCCACAACATTGGGTCGTCCTGACCTCGGTTCATATTCGAGATTGAAGTTTCCAGCTTTGAAACGGGCGAATCGCTTTTCGACTGAGGATTTGTGTACTGCGTTTTCGCCGTAGACTGCACATATCCTCCGGTTTGTTTGCGCTGCACTTATGCCTTCACGATAGGAGAACAACATAATGTGTCGAAAATGCGTATTTTTGTCCTCCATTGCAAACAGCTGCCAATTCCGCAAACGAAACGGTAAAGTTGGAACCGGTATACCGTAGCGCCGCCACGGGTCTGCTACTGAATGTAAACACCCAGCCGCACTCTCAGGCGGCCCTGCTGCAGAGCGCGGGAATTTCAAAAATGTGGTTCCAGAAAGCCGACAAACTTTTTGACTTACCTATTAGCAACAGCAGCTGCTTACGATTGTATGCTTCCTGGAATTTAAATACTATTTCATGGCATGCATCTAGCGGAGGGGAGAGACCTTATGGTCGGTCTCATTAAGGTTAGAAGTGAAATTTAGTATTCTCCAGCATATAGTATATAAAAAAATTACATATATATAACGGTGTAGACTGAGCCATTTCGTCCAAATCCTGTTGTTATTGTTGCTAGTCGTTATGTATTGCTATACGCACTCTGAATACGCACATAAATGAATACACGCCTCATGACAGATTCTGCGTAACTTAAACCAATGTCGGGCTTTGTTTGCCCTTCGCTTGCAAAAGCTGTCGCTTTGTGCCGTGGAAGTTTGTATATTTTTACCTTTTTCTAAACTCTGCCACACACAACTACGTGCCGCAGAGTAACAAACATGTGCGTCTACCTTTTGTACAATGGTATTTTTCCGTAAAATTGAAATATCATTCTTATCATGCGACTCTACTGGTGGTAGCATATCCCATGTCCCACATCCATATTTGAAATTGTTTCAATTGTGTTTGCTGAAGATTTTGAACGTTCTTCTCTAGCTTTCACTTGTTTAGGCTCGTATAATAAAAAAATGCTTGTCGTGTGAGTCATGGTAATGAATATCTAACTTCAATACGGATGATACGTTGCAAAACGTAGACGTTTTAATATTTGTGAAACAAAAATACTGTTTTCGCATAAGGTATCATTTGGCCGAGTCGTGCGCCCACATATCAAAACGACGCCTAATTAATAAAGGGGGCCGCTATTCATCAAAGGCAATTGAAGCTCAAAGTGTCGAATGGCAGAACTAGCGCCAAAATCGTCTGGAAGAATGTATGGCTACCACATTGCCGGTACAACGCAAATAGAACATTATCAAGGCAAGCAAGCACCATTTGTATAGCACTTAAACCATGCTACGTGCTAATGCCGCGAGTCAATAATTCCGATACACACAGGTACAACGAGTGGATTCTGGTTCAGTCTTGTCCGTCTTCTTCAACGCAGCAAAACCGCTGGAAATATGTTAAAATGAGCGAACTAGCAACTATACGCGGATTTAACGTAACCAATGCATAATCGTCATCGCCTTTACTCCACCAATAGAAATTAAGTGATAGTCACAAAAGAAATTAAACGTTAACAATCACGAAACTTGCGATACGCAATACCTTATTGTCGACTATTGGCAAAGAAGCACTGAATTGAGAGTTGCTCTGCTGGCATTCATTTTGTGTGACTGTAGTGTTGCTCGATTCGTCTCGATACGTAAACAGTGTTTCAGAGATGAATGACACACCCATTTTCCAATAGTCAAATATTCTTTATTAAAGTGCACACTTAGGACGGTTACACCGCCTCCGTGTTAGGCTTTTCGCATGACAAATCCCCAGTTGCATTCTTGACGAGGACATATGTAGACTAACACAACGTTTTAAGACCAAGTGTGTATACCCATTAATTTATCTGTGCTTGGTACAATCCGGTCAAACCCGCTTGCTCGATGCTGCAAATATGTGTGGTGCTACACTATGATCGAGCCCGGTGGCGTGGTGGATTAAGTCTGCACCTCGCAACCGAAGGAGACACATAGGTGCGCGCTCAGCCCGAAAACTTTACTTGCTACACTATGATATTTTATATGCTTTATATGACATTTGTAGGTTTGTATTTTCTTCGTATCGTATTTTACGCAACAGCGTACAAAATAAAGCAACTTGTAGGAGAAGACGACTTCTATATATATGCATATATATATATATATATATATATATATATTAGGTATATATATATATATATATATATTAGGTATATATATATATATATATACCTAAATATATCGAGGATACAAAACGTACAAAAAGGTGCTCACAGTTAGTAGGCCCACCGTGGATGGTGGATTCTTTTTGTTCATTCAGACCAACTGATCAATATATTGGTATTTGGGTTATCGAGCAAGAGTCATGTTCAAGTTTCCATAACTCGGACCGTTTCACTTGTTGTTGTTGTTGTTGTTGTTGTTGTTGTTGTTGGCGTTTCGCTCTTCTCGTGTGTCTTGTAGTCGAGATTCGTAGTCGGAGTCTGGCGGCGTCACAAGGGCTCAACGACATACCTCTCGGGGGAATTTTGAGTGGAAAATTTAATCAAGAAACGCTGGCTGCGAGTTAGCGAGCGCGCTGCCTCCGCGTTTCATGGTGCGCGCAATGCCGGCCGGGAAGTTTATTTCTCCTGAGAGAACGTTCTCAAACGTTCCAAAAACGAGCAGTTGTAGCAACGCTGGGAGGCCGCAGTTCGAAAGCGCAGTTCGAACGCCGATTCTTTATCTCTAACCACGCTAAGGCGTATGCATTTTGCATACGAAGATGCACATGTGTCGCTCGGTTGTCGGACGATCAGCTCAACATTGATCAGCGTCACTCGCAGCAAACACAGACAGATATGCACGTTTATACATGCGCGCATATCTAAACACGTAGACAAGAATACATTTACATTCACACACACACACGCCCATCAATGATTGGCGTCATTGCGGCACAATTGTGGGTGAATGGATTTATTATTCGCTTGACATGTACGTACACCTAAAAACACATATCACGCTTCTGTATCAGGGGCGCTTAGAGCGGCAGCATAGGCAGACTTGTTAATATATCTAGGGTTTCCCGAACAGTTCTTGTGGCAGCATGAACGCTGACTCTCGGGGAATAGTTTATTATCTAGTCTCTGAATAGATGATAGCGCTCAGGCAGATAACAACCATGACGACTGTACATGCATATATATATATATATATATATATATATATACAAACATTTGCATAATTTATCACATTTGATTGTAGGCATATTTCCTAACCACAATTAATAATAACAACAATAATAATGAAAATGGCAAAACCATTTGCTTTATATATATATTGCCGTCCGAGAATATTGAAGCGATACGTCTCATTTATCAAACGTTCGACTATGCGATCTCGACGGCCTAGTCAGGGACACTCGCCGGTGTCTCGTATTAAACGCATAACGAATTGCCTGGAAAAAGATATTTCTTCTTAGTGTAGCCAGTGCCATTGTTCAGTGAAAGAGGCAACAAAAACTAAATATGAACGCTTCATCCAACGTTTGCAAATTTGAGAAATGGATATTACGCCACAGAGAGTCTCGACTAAATACGAACCTCCCGCGTTTGCGGAGTCTACCAACGGTATTGAACCGCGGGCAGCTTCCATCAGAGAGCGGGTTAGGATAGAGCTCGAGCCAAAGCTAATCAGATGGACCGCTTACTTTCAATTAATACTATGCGAAATTGCCGGCATACTGCTGTCCAGTTAGGCCTACAAACAACAGCTTCTTGGTTGTCTCCGAGTAGCTGGCTAGTGCTTCTGAACACTGTGAGTCACAGATTGCAAAACATGAATGACGTTCGACCCTGCAAGCCCGCTGTACGCGGCATCAGAACTGACCACAGTCCACCGACAAGCATGACACCGGTGCTTGCGCGATCGATTATTCTCGCTTTTTAGACTTTAGAATTAGTATTCAATGCCTTGCACATTTGGTCTGATTCGGCATGTGACAGTCGCCACGTACACATCGGTGCATGGTTATCCTGGTACCTGGTATACCTGGTACGCATACGCCTTTTACGGAGAGTACGAGTTGTGCCCGATTCTGCCTGCCAGGTGTTCCCAGTGGAAAATTAGTTACTAGTATAGTTAAATAATACATTTGTTTTTTCACTTTAGTTAATTACATAATGAGCACTCTATTCACTACCCATCTAATACAATAAGTGCGCCACGGTAACCCTCTGCCACGGTAAGCGTTAGTGTTTCGTTGATTTCGATGCGACGACAGACGTCATTTTTCGAAGGTTTCGCGCACAGCTACCGCTCTTAGGAAGATGATCCGTTATCTATGTTCTCCGACATCCCAGACCCTGTTATGCCTGTCTATATTTCTCCCCCAATCTTGTCCCGTCAGTTATATACGATCATCTAGGCGACGAGTAACTAAGCAACTAGCTAAAGAAAAATTGACAAAAAAGTTTGCAGAGAGAGAGAGTTGCAGAATATTCGTCGCTCGCTAGATAGTTAGGGGAATTAAAGGCAGTTATTCCACGGCCCGAACATCTACATTCGACGGCTGAAGTTTGCAAGGGGCAAAGTCCGTGTAAGCCTGAGGCGATCACGAGGGACTTGTGCTGGGACTTCAGCTGCGATGACAAGTTCTACGATATGCCAGCCCGCGGGCAGAGTGAGCGCTGGTGGAAGGGAATATTTTCGACAAACGGGTTCTCGCGCGTTGCATGACCGCTTGCTATCTCGTACATGCAATACGCTGTACTGCTACTAACGCTACGAAAACTTGCCAGCACAGTTACACTGCAAATAGTTACGATCCGTCTGAAGGAAGATGTCGCTTATACACTCACTTAGTGCAAAATAGTTTTACTCAAGCCAAGGCCAGTCTTACACTTGGTAGATAGAATGCCCTCGAAACTATGCTTAGATTTGCCAGACGACAGACCACCCTGGTGAGTTCATTTTCCGTCCGGCCTGCGCTATCTGTATCTTAGAGAGACAGAGAGAGCCTAGAAACAACATAGGATCATGCTGGACCTGTGCTTTTCGTTGATCGAAATCCACCATCCACCACCCGTTTTTCTGCTTGTGCGTTTCATTTCGAGTTAGTTTCGTGGTTCACAATGTGCTGTGTAAAGGCGCTCGCGACTTTTCAGCAACTGACAATATTACAATTATTCAGCTGAATACGTATACAACAATAATCGTATTGGAAGTTGCCGTAATTTTTCGTCCACAAAAGTTTTGCCAATCATTGCCTAACGATTAATATGACAATAAGTCTTACGTACCCTCAGGGTTTAAAAAAGAAGATAAAGAAAGAAAAAGCAGAGATAAAAAAATAATGGAGACACGTCCATTTCGTAGCTTACATAGGCAACGCCTTGACAAGAACACATAACGCATACGTCTATAAGCCTTAGCTCCTCCTGGGAGCGGAGACCTCTTCCTGCTGCTGCTGCGGAACAGCCATCATGGACTGCTCCGTGACCCGCGAACCGGCAGGTGACTAACAGGTTTTACGACAGACTTCAAGTCTACCTTGTCGACGGCCTCGACAAAACTCAAACAACAACAACAGCAGCAGCAGCAACAACAACAGCAGTGACAAACGGTAGGGAACGTGAACAGTTTTACGGTGTTGCGGCCCTGCGGAGAAAGGCCGCCGTGACCATGTGACGACCGAAGAATGACGCGATTGCAACTCAAAAAGGATGAAATGTTTGAAATTACGACCCGACGTATGACAATTGGATAGAAACGTTTCTCATTCGTTCCACTCTCTCCTTCTTCCCCTTTCTTTTTTTCTTTCTTTGTCTCTTACTCTCTCTTTCTCACGCTGTGTCCCCCGTGTCGAGTTCTCTATGTGTCGAGCCAATTTTCGAGCGTCTGTCTTCTGCTGCGAGAGCCGCCAAGCAATTCTCGTGATCCAAGTGAGCAAGAAACCCGTGGCCAGGAGACGCGCTATTCTCGCTGCCTAGACTCACGCCCACAGACCTTCCCGACTTTTCCCGAACCCCCCTTCCCCTCCCCCTCATCCCAGCCATACCCCTACGCACGCTCCCACACGGATCGCTTTGTGTTCGTACCGTTTTATTACTAAATCGAAACGACAGCGACTGTGCGTGTCTGTCGTCTCAATGGGAGCCGCCTCCTTTGGAATGTCAAGAATTTTCAATTGTTTCCTTCGTCTTTTCGTTGCCCTTCCCGCTAGCATCTGCCCGGACACCTAGCAGCTGCTGCTGGTGCAGCTGCTGCTCCTGCAGCTGCACCACGAACAACAGAACCAGGCCAGCAACAGCAGCAGTGGCAGTAGCAACAACGACTTGCCTTATTCGTCGGCAACGGTCTGCCAATTTGTCCGTCTATCCGTCCGACCGATGCACCAACCGACGAACCAACCAACCAACCAACCGCCTGTTGGTGGTGGTGGAGCAATGACGTGTCTGTCACAGTCGTTCGTTGTGACGCCCTCCACGACCTGGCGGTGGTGGCGGCCCATCCCGATAAGCCACTAGCTATGATGTCACACGTGCTGATGATGATGATGACGGAGAAAAGGAAGAGGAAAAGAAGAAGAAGATAAAGAAGAACAAGAGGAAGAGGAAGAAGAAGAAAAAGAAAAAGAAAGGGGAAAATAAAAAGAAGAAAGGAGAAGACAAGAAACCAGGGCCGCGACCTAAGCAGAAAGTGTGAATTTACCCACGTCCCTGTCGGTGCTCGACCTCGCGCTATATCCACACGCTGTTCCTGCATTCGTTCTCATGCTATTACTCTGGCCCACCCCATGCTGTCGTTAGCCTTCTGATCTGTCTCGCACGCAATTCGGTTGGACGGTCGGTATGTCGACCCAGCGATCGATCAATCAATGGGCTCTGTCGCCAGTCGAGTTGAACTCAGTGAACACAGCACGATCTGAGCTCGATCGGTGCGGTGCATTGGCGACCTTGGCTTGCTTCGTTCGCACGACGTTCTTGCGAATGAACGCACCTAGACACCCCCTCGTTGTGCATGCAGCACCCAGTGCGGCCATCTCATCTTGACTTGAAAAGTCGTTTCGTTTATTTTCGGTAAGCTATTGGCTTGAGTTGTCACTGGCGGCAGCGACGCAATCACGGTTCGACACGCAACCCCGACCTTGGTGGCCAGTGGGCCACACGGGCACGAGTACGTACGTACGGACGAATATTGCCCTCAGAAAGCTTAACGCATATACGGGAATATGTGAGAAGGGCAGATATTGTACTTTGTTTGGCCCTTTTCCATCTTAACCTAATGGTTTGGTTAAGAGGCGGCTTGTACCTCGTCTGTTTCTGCCGCAGGCAAGGCAATACATCTCTACTGAGAAGACGAGGGATCTACCCAGACCCAGTCATACTCCTGGCGAAGTTATTTGCTAAAACAAAGACTAGCACATATTTTATTTCATTTATTTAAAATGCGTCCTGTTTGGGTATTTACATACCCAAACTAGCACATATTTGAGAGTGGTTTGCTTGTAGTAGTGTGCCAACCTTCGAACCTGGCAAAGCCTCCAAACATATTATAGGTAACTGACTCTAAGCTTGGCCGCTCGAAGCCAGATTCGTTCCTCGACTCTAGCTGCTGACTCGCATATTACTCTGCGCGCAGCAAATTTTGACGGCGCCAAACAAGAGTGTTTGCAAACTAGTGTACATTGCGTAAGGATGAGCCATCTGATGATGTTTTTCATACACTAAAACAGCCACAGTATAGTGCGATATCAACCCTAGAGGGGCTAATTTGCGGCTTGTATAACAAACTAATAGGCACTGAGGTAATCCTAAAAACCCGGCGCCATACGTATTTTTTCAAAACTATATTCGTTAAAGTTTAGAGCTGCTTTAACGTTTCGGTAAATATATATGTATACTGAACGAGCGGTAATGCCTTATGCCTTTGACTTTGACCGATGGAGTCGTACACTCACTGAACGGTCTCCAGTACCGAATATCACTAATTTGCACACCAAGCAATGTAGGTCAAAAACATCAAATTGTACAGGCAAAGCTCCTGTTAAAAGTTAACGCTTTAAGAGGCCATACTAATTTAGCCAACGACATAGAAGCAAGTCGGAATTAAAGGTCAAGCAAGTTGAAGTTGAACCGTCTAACTTCAGCGGCATGGATAATTAATAGCAGAGACATGCTCTTCTGCGTGCTCGATCACAAAAGGGCACTTCCAACGCATGCTTGCTGGCAGTTCTACGATTCCAATCCGTGCTCTCTCACTGGTGTTTGTATGAGACGAAGAAATCATTGAGGCCTGGAACGGCCTTCCGAGGCAGCAGGACTTGGAAGGAAATACGGAAGACTTAGTCTGAGGAATGCAGCAGAGGCCCTGATTTAATATAAAACAATCACATGCAGCAAGTATCCCATCGAGAGTCTTATCTTGCTACGGCACATTTCAATAAGACACTAAAGATTCTTGTCTTTCCTTAAAAAGAGGAACCAGACATCTAAGTATCATCCTGAACGGAAATGAAAAACAACCCACTGACTCTTTCGTCGTACGGCGGAATTGCGAAGAGTATGCTGTATAAACTTTTTCCCAGCAATGTTGCAGATATTTTTGGAAATCATAAGTGAAACGTCTTCCCATAGTTCCTGGATTTCATGCTAGCGTTGACACGGCGTCCCGCGTAAAAATGCTTAATATGCTGGCTCGCAACGGATTGCCTACAGACGCCCTTAGCCTCATGCGGATGATGCGTTCTATGAGTAGGTCGGTATGGATAACGAGGCAGAGCATGCGCCTATCGTGCAAGTTAAGTTGGAACAGACCAAGCCGATAACTCGTCGTTTTGCTCAGCAGCATAACGGCCACATTGCCGGTGTACGTCGACCGAAATTGTCTGGACATATATTTAGATAAAACGATTAAGTTTCTCCAGCTAGGTGAAACAGTCGCAGCACAGCAATGCGTTCCGTCTAAAAGCAGACGATAGAAATCGTCGAACAGTTCTCATGTCTCGGAATGGTACTCTCAATTTATTAGATAATTAATACTCTCATTCTACGGGGTTGCAGAGTCCCGCACAATGTTGATAGGTCTACTTGTCGGTTTTTATTAACCTGAAGGTTGCTTCGTATAATGTACAAATCGTCTAGCTTTACCTAACTACGGAAAGTAAGGTAACTACGAAGTTAGCTTTATTAAAACTAGCTACGTAAGGCGATTATTAATACAACTGCTGCATCGTAATCGATTGAACTGCTTAGAAGCTTCTGCTCCCCTTTTAGCTGAGGACCTTTGGAAAACACACAACCTCTCGAGCACAGAGACGCCCAACAAGTATCTCTCCAAGTGGGAGCAAACGCTGGCTGAGGTAGACGTGCTGCTCTGCAAAACATATGCGATGAAGTCAAACGCCAAAAAGGACCAAAACTAACTTGCTTCCGAAAGTTTATTGGCTTTCAAACAAAAACGTTTAAACGTGTGAAAGATTAAAAAAAAATGCCTTCTGAATGTTCATTAGACTTCCTACTTAACCCTGCAACCCGTACCACCACCAACGATGCGCGAGTGCCCCGTTTATATGTATCGTAGTGCAACCTATAACATTAAAGTGTAACCAATCAATGGACATGCATGATACATGTATATACACTGTCGACAAACTGAACGAGACCGGACGGACCGAATGAGATGGCCAGCAACCCTAATGCTAGAGGATTCAGGGTTGACCCCAGCGCGACCCCACGTACCCTTTCAAAACGATTTTTGTTAAAGTGTGCATATTTAATTAATTTGATTAAAGGTAATTAAATAGTCAATTTGCCTCTCACATTTGACTCAAGTAGAGTCGTGCACACAATGAACACGATTACTGTACAAAAAACGAATCATGTCCGCATACTACCAAGCACCTTAAGAAAAGCACAACAAAATATTGTACTCTCGGTATCATCACGTAGATCTAGAAAAAGCTAATAACCGCGTCTAACTTATACTAAAAGCATTGATACGTCAATGTTTGTATATATATATATATATATACTATAATAACTTTGCATTTCAAGATGGTACATAATTACAATATATATATATATATATATATATATATATATATATATATATATATATATATATATATATATATATATATATATATATATAAATACACATAAAGCGGAAACAAACAAATATGTAGGGATCAACTTTCAAGAGCCCAGGGCGGTTCGGCTCATTCTACTCTACATAGCCGGCTGCCAGATCTAATGCTGGCAAGGCCCAAGACATCGTAGCATTGCCGCTTTGCATCTCTGATTTGATTCCGTTACTGGCTTGTGCGAGTTCTGGCATCCAAGCCTTTGGCTCGCCAGACCGGCCCCAGGCTTGGAGCGAGCACGAGCACTCTTGCCGTACGCGACGGATCGGAACGCTGTGTGGGCCTAACGATGCCCGCGGGCGTTGTTTGCCGCCTTTCTTGTTTGAACCCCGTCTACGTCCTATAATGGTAGTAATGGCAGTGGCACGGTAGTAGCAGCCCTCGCGCAAAGGTATCGTCTCTTCGAGATTCGTGAACGCATATCGCGTCGTCGGCCAAGGCCATGGCACGTCTGTGATAAACTCCTGCACGAACGCGCATACAAGTCTCCCTGCTTTGTTGAATCGCCGCAATGCAGGCCTAAGACGTTGCTCGCAGCCATTCCTGCAGCCCGCCGGCTGAGAACTGTTGGCCGAGAATAAATATTCAGAGACATAGATACGTATAGACAAACAGTACATAAATATATATATATATATATATATATATATATATCCGTGTTAAAATGTCTTAATGTATGGCAGGCAGCACATATTTTCTATCGACTTGCAGTACCTACCCACGTGACATTACGCTTGAAGTACGAGCTTGCAAACAGAAGATAATTAATAAATAAAAGATAAAAACGTAAAACCAAGCGGGCTTTCGAGTGAATCTTGATTTGAGCCTGGCCTGTTATTTAAAGCTGTTTCTACAGTCAGGCGCCTGCCAGAAACTAAAACCCTGTGTGCGTCTTATAAGTATTGAAATAAAAATTCTTCCATGCTAAGCTAGAAGAGGAAATCTAGCGCCAAACCCTTACATTAAATTGCTTACGAATTTGAATCCTGGACACGAGACATTTGAACTCGTTATCATAGTTTCTTATCAGCCCCAGCCAATAGGGGTACAAAGTATACCTCGTTGAAAAACAGTGCAAGCGCCTAAGGCATACCTTCGATTACCATAACAATAACCCACGAGACGTGCCTTGCGGCCAAGTCAAAACATTTTAAGTTGTTCATGCTTTCTGTTTCCTTTACAGTAACTCCTAACCGCACAAACCACGGCGCCGTAGTACATTAGTTCTGGACCATACTTACTGTCGTGGTGAAGCTATCAATACCTCTATTTCTATTTGTACAGACAAACTCGATGTTTTAGATGGAAGCTAAAAGCCTACTCACGCGATATCGCTAGCATACTCCAAGTGGGTAATGTATTGATTGTAGACGTCAAGAATTGTAGAGTGTAAGAATCTTTTAAATAACTTATAAATAACTTTTTAAATATGTTTATAAAAACTTTAAAAACACTTAAAAATCACGTTTAAATAACTCACGCTATCCCAAGTGAAGTGTACAGTAAACTTCGTTAGCGCGAATTTCTCGAACTTAAGTTTTGCCTAAATTTCACTCCCCATGGTTGTTTTCGCTGCAGTGCTAGAAAGCTTAGCTTCGCGAATTATCAAGGACTATTCAGTTAGGTAGTGTTTTAAAACTGTATACATTACTTTTCCACTTGTTTGTGTCGAAATTGCTGTAATTGTCTTCCGTAGAATGTTGAGTTTCTCTTTCCATTGAACTACCAGTAACGCATCCATGCGTACCATAACAAACGCATTGATAATGTATACCATTCGTGAAGGAGGCCTAACAATGTCTTCACAACACTCGGATACTACGTTTATATCTATATATTGTAAACAAATTGTTTGCATGATCATCGATGACGTTCGACGACAAACAACCATTCAAAAACATTGATAAATGTGCGCTGAGGCATCAGAGGCCCAAAATTAGTATTTCGCTTCTAGATTTGAATCGATCCTCATTGAGATTAGATGAATAACTATACCGCTGAGGGTCAGCGGCCATGCTGCCACAAGGACTGTTAGAAAACCCCTAGATATCTTAACATGTCCGGCTCTCGGTGCTTTGAAGAAATACCTCAGGTTGAGTTCCAAGCCCGTAGGGGACGGAGGATAGTCTAGAATTAAAACAACCTCCTTAAAAAATGTTTAATTCTAGATTTGAATCGAAGAATTGAATACACCATATTAAGTAAAACTGCTGTCGATTAATTCAGACAACAATTACGTTTTTATTGACAACAGATCGTCTACAGATGACAACTAGGGCTCACGAAAAACAATTTAATGATTGTTTCTTTGAGATTTAAAAATCTTGCTCTTTAACTTTATTATTGTAGAATGATCCAGCTATAGAGGACGCACGTAAGGCTGGTTTGTCTGCGAAAGTTTTTTTCCAATATAATATTCACTCTTTTAATATGGCTGTCGAAAAAGCTTAACTACTTGGCAACTACGTAACGCAGCATTATCACTTTGGTACAAAAATAGTGAACATTAAACTTGCTATTGCCTGAGAGTGGTCTTTTTGACGTACATTTTTGGCCGTAATGAAAAAGATTACGATTTTGCACGCAATAGCGTTAACGCAAAATTTAGACTTTTTATGACTTTTCTTAATCTGGCTATTTGCTTTTCGCTACGCAAGCTAGCAAAGTATCTTTCACTGTGCAGATTTTCCGAACACGCCGGCATGATCGGTTCCTTCGTGCGTTGACTGGTTCATCCGCAAGCGTAGATTTTGCAGAACTATGTAGAAGCAAAAAAGGCAGAATAACTGCTTTTATAAACATTATTCTCTCTCCTAAACAAGGCGTTCCCGCCCCCTCCTTCTATTGGGCTAAATTATTTTTTGCCGAGTTCTATTAAACCATAAAATAAGTACATATTGTTATGAATGACCCTGTATATCAGACACGGGGGATTGCCTTTTCTGCAAAATACCCTTAATGATTACAACTGTTTAAAATGTGTAACTATGGAAATTTCAAACTCAATGAGGAATTACTGAATTTAAATAAATTTGCCGTCCAAAATTATATATATATGCTCAGAATGTATTCTTCTATTTTCCATATACATGTATATCGCCGCACTGCCTTTTCCGAACGACATGCCGCGAACATCTAGCCTGTATAGTGTAATGTAGTAAAATATGATAGACATATGGTACATGTAGCTATACAAACAAAAACTTAGTTGATGTCGGAACAATGCGGCAATAGAAGAAGAAAATAGTGGGGACGAGAAAACGTAATATTTTTTTTATGATTCGCCGCTTTCCTACTTATGAACTTGCTTCATCAATAATGGCACGCTGGTTCAGTCACTCGTGACACAACGGCCTTTTGCTCTTCTCCTCTGTGATGCACTCACTCCCCTTGCCTCGTGCTTCGTTCCTCTGTACCCCTTCTATGTCGACCCGTGCCCCCCTCCACAAGGCTGACTCAGCCAAGGCCTCTCGGCGAGTTTCATCAACAAACGCGACGAGCAGCCCCGTCACGCGGATGGCGATCTTTTGCCCAATCCATCTTTCCAAAGTCGTCTGCCTCGTTTTCTTGTTGGCGCCCGTAGCAGGCGGCACCGAACGCAACAAACAGAACCGAGGCGCAGCTGTCAGAGCGCAGCCAAAAGATAGCGAGCGAAGGCCAAAAAAAAACACTTACCTCTAATAGCATTCCAAATAAAGACACATAGTGGATGCTGGCATCTTCACGACTCGTCGTCCTGGTGAAAATCCCAACCGGCAACGCCGAAACGGGTTTGACCGTGGATTGTTTTCACGGCTAGAAAGTTCGGCTAGCCATCCATTGAAATAGTAATTCTGGCAGCCCCATCTAGTTGTTATTGCTAGACGCTCGATAATGATCCACCAAGTAGAAGATTTTGCTCAGGTCAACGAAACTCCCTCAACGAAATGAGGCAAAACACTGAATAGACGAAGGCCGCTTATGTAGGTTCCGAGAATTATGGTGGTGACCAAAGCTTCTGGTGAAACAAATTTACTTGGTTTTAATTGGCATCTCAAAATCAACCGACACATAAGTTTGTCTGTAAACGTGCAGTTTTTTTCTATACATATTTTATTCCTAAGGGAAAATAGACCTTCTGCTGTCGTTTTAGTTGTATTGCTATATCAGAGAAAAACGAATGCGTTGTCCATGAGTCTTCGGTGTTCTATACAAATGACGGCGACATCATGTCCCACCAAATGATCACATCATGGGTAAAAATGCGTATTTTTAGTTTTGTTAGAAACAAGCGCCACTCAAGTATATATATATATATATATATATATATATATATATATATATATATATATATATATATAGTATATATGTATATATGTATATATGTATATATGTATATATATGTTATTATATATTATATATATTATTATATATATATTTTTTTTATATGTATATATATATATATATATATATATATATATATATATATATATATATATATATATTACAATTTCAATTTATTATTAATGATTTACACATGTTACCGGTTTATTTCAAACGTCGCATTGATAGTGGCGCCGCCAACAAGCAGGGGGATGGGCTTCGCCCAAACCTTTGAGTTCCAAAGTATATGAACTTGGGGTGGGACCGTCTCAGAGTCTTTCTCTAAAGGGGTCTCAGAGTCCTTTAGAAGGGCTTAAAATGTCAGGTGATAGGTAGTGCCCTGCAAAACACTCACCGTAGAACGCAATGACTTCTCCTGAGTGCAATATGCACCTGTTAAAGACAGCGCTTACGGCGCACCGTTGCGGACGGCAGAAGTGATTAATTACTTTTCAATGTATTCATTGACGACATATACAGCAAAACCTGACACGCAGAACTCACACTATTTGCGCATGATGATAACATCGCCCTATTTGTTACTGAGTTTTTACAACAGACTGAAAACTGGCGCCACTATATTTTCCCAACACGGGAGATCATAGCAAACCAAATCTCTGCCGTCACGGAAAAAGTCTAAATTTGCATATAAATCACCCCAAGGTCCCCGACCGTACATTGTAGTTAATCAAAGCATTCGTTTGTAAACGGTAAAACAATGAATGAGAGTTTCCTATCGCTAACAATAGAACTACATACTGGAGTAAACGACTTTCAAACATTCGTGAATATTTCGTAAAAAAGCGAATTATTACTCGTCGTACGCTTATCTTAAAATGCCTGCTACCTGTCACCCCATATTAAACCTGTAGAGCATAAAAAAATATATATACAATACATAATAAAATAAATATATATATATTATAATAATATATAAAATATATACTATATATATATATATTATATATATATATATATTATATATATATTATTATATATATATATATATTTCTTATATTATATCTCTTATATATTATATTATAATATTTTATCTATATATCTATATATATATATATATATTAATTCAAGATGTTTCATTATTACAGAAAGATTTACTTTGCAAACGCTTGAGGTTTTGCTTTATTTAGTTCTAGCTACTTATCTTACTTTTCTCTCTAAAATATATACTCCATACAAACATGTTTCTTTGCCTCGCCCACTAGGTTTTGCTGAGGTAGTATATATATATATATATACATATATACATGCGTAAAAGGGCCTTGCATCTAAATCAAGATTAGATTATTATGCTTGGTTCAATGCCCACAAAGAGTGCTGATGATACCACAGCACTCTTTGTGGGCGATTCTTCACAAGAGTTAGAGCAAATGATTAAAGAAGACCTTAAGCGACTCTCAGATTGGTTTAGAGCAATGGCTTGTCCGTGAATTGGTTGAAGACTGGTGATATTTAGTTCTTATCGCCTAGAGTTGTCTTAAGTATGAACCATGAGACATTTAAATGCGAAAACCACACTCTTAGCATGATCAATAAGACAAAATTCTTAGGCGTTGTCTTGGATTCCAGATTATCATTTGAAGCTCATACAGATCACACTCATAAAAAAATTGTAGGGAGCATCGCTGCCCTGTTCAAGAGCCGTAATATTCTGCCCTGTGACTGTCTACTCGCCATGTACTACGCCTACGTTCATAGTTATCTGACCTACGCAGTTGAAATATTTGGAATGACTTATATGCGTTTTTTTATGTCTGTTACATCGCCTGCAAAAAAGAGCCTTGCGCGTAATAATGGGATATCCACCATGGGAATCCATGCGTTATAAGTACGTACAAATGTCGATTCTGCCTTATTCTCTGCAAATAGAGATGTGTGTCGTAACTGAGATCAAACGAATCTTAATGGGACTTCATTCCAACCTGCTTAATCTTTCCCATTCGACATCCACCATGAACACAAGGGGATCACACACACAACTTCTCATCTTGTCTGCAGCTTCATGTTACCAATCTCGTTTCTCAATATCAAATCTCGGTGCCACATATTGGAACAAGCTCCCCACAAAGGTGCGCGCGACCTCTTCTTTGACAATATTTAAACAAAGTGCTAAGCAATACTATTTAGGTACCTTACTCTAGTATAAGCCGAGCACGATAATAACATAATCATATTGACAATAAGTAAAATTATAAGAAAATATGCAATATAAACACTCCATACTAGCCTTTGATGGCTTTGAGGAGCTGTGAACCTATGTACAAATGTAAGCCACTCATAAGAATAATAAAACCTATCTATCTAATGACGCCTTCTGCCAATGCAGCTGCATGCTACTCACAGCTGCAAATTTGGCTCTTGAAAGTTTTCGAATTACAAAAGTTTACATGAGGCTTTACAGCTAGCACCAGAACGCTTGTTTGAAAATGTGAAAAAACTCTTGACGGAAACGTTCATGCGAGAGGAACTGCATTTCGATGAATTGCGAAGTCTTCATCTGCTAGCGAGTCTTCCAGACAGAGGGTCGAATTGTGTGTTGGATGACATTCACTCCAGGTAGTTTTAACCTCGTATTCTACTTGCCACCTCCTTACGATTATTTTGATGTTGCCGATGCAATAAATGTGGGTTCACCGGGGCAAAACCTCCAGCTACTCACTCTCGTCGACGGTGACAACAACTGTCTATTGATAGTAGCGCCACCGGCAAGCAGGGCCATAGACTTTTTGATATTTTGGGGAACAAAGGCCTGGATTGTGCATATGAGTGCGATAAATTCACGTACGTTTCCCAAAGCGAAAGAAGAACTTTAGAGCTTTTGTTTGACTACCTTTAACATCCGACATAATTTCAGGCGAAGTTCTAGAAATTTTATTTGCGTGTACTGGCGCGCGAATGAGGGCTGCTGACATTAACTGCTGACGTTGAACAAGGCTATCACGCCTTGGAGGCCACCGTCAAGGCGGTTGTAGATAGGGAGAAACACAGACAAAGAAGGGTGCGACCCGGTTTACACAGGCCTCCGACCGAAAGCGCTTAGAACTTTTGTGGCTCCAGCGCCAAGCTAAGAGTACTGGTCATGATGGGATCTATTACGAACATGAGGCTGAGTCGTTTAATGTTTTAGCAGTGGACTCTGTAATCTATTCAGCCAGGTGCTCAGCAGGAGCATGCCCCCAAGTTTAGCAAGGGGCCAGACTTACTCTGCTATTAAGAGCAAAAACGAAAACAGCGTGAGCAATCCAAATCTCTGCCGGGTATCGCATCTGAGCACACTCATATAGCACTTTGCGCTAAGGTTATCTCGAGGGTGTTTACAACTGTGGCGAAGGCCCTGCCTGCGGAACAATTCGAGTTTAGGAAGGCTCAAGGTACGCAGGATGCGATTCATATACTTCAGTCGGAAATTGAGGGGTTGTCGTCTGATACCCGGGTGCCAATTGTGTGCCGTCCATGTTGATTGTATCAAGACCTTCGAGAAAGTCCATCGTCACCTACTAGTCGATTCATTTTGACACTCTAGAGTCGGTAGTTCTCTTCAGCAAGAGCTCTCTAGCTTTCTTACGTCTTGAAGTAAACATAAAGGGCGGGGGGAACCTTGCAGCTGAGTCAAAACGTGGGCATGCTTTCAGTGGGCTTTTTCCTTACTTATCGCAGGCCTAGCCCGCCATGGGCAGGAGGAGTTTAGAAATGCCGCCGTCGTTATGTTAAGCGGATGACATAGTAGTGCCCCTGCCATTTCGTCGACTTGTTGGCAACGTAAAAACTAACCTCGATCGTGAGGGCCTGCAAATAAATTCGGGCTGGAATTTGTTAATTTCCTCCTATATTTGGGTCTGAGACTACATTCTATAGGAACGACATTTACCTAGCACTCGGCCAAAGGTGTCGGGCGTCTATTTCCTCTATTCACGCTGAAGTGAGAGATTTTCGAACAGTCTCAGAGTGCAGCAATGCGCCTTTTTGAGCTAGTCATTATACCAATGTTGAAATACAGCTTTGGCAGGGTGGGCCACTTTCAGTGGCACATTTTGCGCAGCTCGAAAATGCTTCACAACATATACAAAACGTGTTCTTTGCTTGCTGCGGACAGCAAGAAACCGTGTGTAAAGTAAACGCTAGCTGGTAGACGACCGGCAGTAGAAACAACCAGAGTCAGCCTTAGGTCACCGGTTACAGAATCATTTTGCCACTTCTCGTTGGACCGACCGAGGACTTGGTAGTGGTAGCACAATTAGACGTGAACCTCGCCAGAGAGCATTGGGATGGAATAGCATGCACTATACAACCAATGGATGTGTCTGGCCCAAGGATTTCACCAAGTTGGCGATTAATGCTGCTTCTGCTCGCAGACGTGCGCTAAGCACCACATAAAATTCCTCTGATTCTTTTGTCTAAAATTTAGAGATGCCCCGCCAGCTTTCTTGCACTCCGTTGAGGCTGGTGTTGCAAAAATATGCCAATTTATTCGCGTTTCCCGTTAAAGTTTCTATCTGTTATGTAGCATTCCTATGTCGTCTAGCGGTCCCGCTCATTCTCACTCTACCTTTTTAGGGTATGCAACACAAATTAGTTCTCGACCCCGACGGGTGTTAACTCTTTCAAAACATCTACTGGACGCTTGTTAGCTAGATGGAGCACAAGCATAGCACTCCTTCTTGCCTCATCGTGGTGCAACCTTAACCCAGCGACTGCCAACGATTTCGAACAAGTCTGCGAACTACAACATTCCACTCGGCATTTAGCGCCTAAGGGCGCAATTTTTGTCAGTACAGTTGCATATGACTCCACACACCGAGTGTAACGCCACAGGGGACTCACTGCAGCTTCGTACGTGCCAGATAGACCATAAACCCCGCACACATACACCAATTGGGCATGAATCTACGTTGTGTATGACCGAGTTAATTGTTTCTATTTAGAAAAGCAAATCTAGAACTTTTTCCAAAGACACCACACCGCAAGAGCTATTAAGCATCGGACAATAGGACAATAGTTCGTAGCCTCTCTGTTATTGCTCCTTTCTTATGCACGGGCGAGATTCTGGTTTGCCTGAATAGCTACAAATGATATCTAAAAATTGATTCTCTAGAAAAGGATCGAAGCCTGTTTCGCAATCTGGAAGTGCCCAAATCCTCATAAGTCCGTCGGTCGTTTGGTTGATCTAGCTATCGTCGGCACCATTACCAAACAAGGACGTGATGTGGGCGGCAAAAAAATTCACGTTGCCCTGAAACTGGTGGCCGCGTAGGAGCTAGATTTGATGACACGTAAAACTCGGACCCCCGCAACCGACTAAAATCTTGCCCGGTATGCGCAGTTGTGTATTCTTTGACGTAACTCCCGGCGACTACACGGCGGCTGCCACTCGAATAAAGATACATTTGTTAAAGTCTTTACTGCCTTACTGCGTAATCCTCAACGATGAGTGAGTAAAAATATTTACTCTGTTTTACTGCAGAAGCTATACTTATGTCTTAATGATATATTTTATCAAAACATACTTACTCTTGTAAAAAGTGCATGTTCGTACACATGTATCACTAGGCCACCACGTTTGCTTTATTCTCAATGCAAAATACACTCGGTGGAGCGATATGTTCACTGATCCATATAATATTAAGGTTGGCATCTCGTTTTTCCCACTACCACTGGAAAAGCAATGCTAATCGACGTTGGTACCGCGTTAATCTAGCTTTAGTTGTCACTGCAGCATGGAAATATTTGTTCCCCTTATCGTTGTCAACATTTATTCTTCGGTTGAGATTAGTATATAGCCTTTACGTTATCCGCAGTGCACTCGGGCACATCCGTTTTAGTGTCATCATGTCTCATTTTACTTCACTATATATGTAAGCGTTGCACCCCCGTGAACGTATCATGAGGCAGTAAGACGCCTCACCCTTATGAATTCGGGAACTGTCATGTAGTATATGATTCATTTAAAACGTACTTTATTGAGCAAATAAAAAAATATGTCTCATACAGCCTCAAAGAAGATTCTCCCGTACTAGTGTTGCGCTCCAATCACAGTCACACACACATATATAAATTATCTTCTTTGCCACATATATTTATATAAAATAAATATATCTTTATTTACATATACACTTATCAGATGGCGCGGCCTGCATCATATCAGCGCTAGGCAGGAGGAAAACAAAGCCAAGTATAAAATAATATCAGCAACTGGAACAAAGCATCTAAACCAAGATTATTGTCCCGCAAAGCTTCCCAGTTATAGGGACGTCGGCAGCCGCCTCGAAATCAGAATTTATGTTCCTGCCACCGCTGAGCCGTAAATGTGCTAGCCATCTTGCTTGGCATTTCTTTCGATGAAGAGCTCCTGCGGAACTGGCCTGTTGCCGCGTGCTTGTTGGAGGAAGGCAGTACGTAGCCATCCTTTTTACCATCGAACGAAAATCTTATCACCGTTCTGAATGTCATAAAAATTGAGGTCACGAAGGTCGTTACCGAACTCGTATTCTGGACGGCCATCGCGGAAGCGTTCGTCCGTTGGGTAATACGTCAGCTCGGGTCTCCGTTTGCCGGGCGTTTTGAACATGGCATTTACCTAAAGCGGAAAAAGCACATGTTGGCTATGAGATTGTGCATCAATCAATCATCTCGGCCTTTCAGGAAGAATGTAATGTCACATTGCCTGCGCGGCTACCTACTAAGACGTAGAGTGACAGCACATCGGTTATTGACTACAATTAAATTCAAAACGTACTTTGGTATCATGGTACAACACGGAATGATTGCACGGAATTATAGTTCTAAGCAGGCTATATTAATAATGGAATGTCAGATGTAGCCGTTATCCTAGTTGTAATTCGAAAATCGATAAGAGGAGAATGAAGGGTAAATTTGTTTGCGGATTTCTAAAGATAATGATTTCAGTCCTTGCAATACTGAGATATAGTTTCAGAGCCTAGAATGTGCCTATTCTTTGGGTTGAATTAGCGTTGGCGTAGATGCACTCACATATTTTCTGATCCTTACATCATTAGAGGAGGCATTTTGATGATTTACCAAGAAAACATCGTATATATATATATATATATATATATAAAGAATAAAAATAAAAAGTTACCATGATAGTTCCCAAAAAAGCACCATGGAATGGAGGCTGTTTGTGTATGTGTATATATATATATATATATATATATATATATATATTTGTCTGAAGAAAACTGTTAATCTAACAGACTTATGCTGTAACCTCACTGATATCATGAGCTAATGTTGGTATTTTTGTTTTGCCAAAAATATAAAAATAGAGCCACCAGAAAGCAACACTCTAAAACATAACAGGAAATGACGTCAAAGTAAGCACAAAAGTACCATTTTCTTGAGGTTCGCTAATGTGACACTGGACGGAATCTTCTTTTCTATCGGCGGCAGCGATGGGTTGTCCACAGCAACGAAGACCAATGCTGAAATATAAGCCCAAAATGCCTAATTAGATATACATGAGGATGACAACCAAATGTTACCACGACTCAGTTATTGTTCACAGGATCTTTTTGTGAGGTCTGCATCCCACTGTTTCGGCTTTTTTCAACGTTGCAAACAGCAATAGAAAAATTAAAAAATACTTGAAATAACGAGCAATTCCAATATAATTCAGCAAGCAAATTCCCTAAAGAAGTTACTCACTTAAAAGAGTCTTCTTAATATTCGCTTGGGAATTATCAGGAACCGTAATGATGGGCTCGCCGTACTCCTTCAGCAGCTGAGGAAACCGTGGATGAAAGGACAAAAATTCACGGGCTTCGTTTTCAGCTTGGGACAAGCTTTGTTGATACTCTGTAAAATATCTGTTAAACCCCCAGAAACAAAGCGATCACAGTTAACCTACAAAAACATCATATGTCAATATGCGTGTATTTTAAGAGTAAACATTTATTAGTACTAATTTCATTCTCTGGAGGAAAACTTAGTTAGGCAAAATTCAATAACTCTTTGTCGAGCGCCGCCAGTGTAGAGTATCTGCGACAACTCATCGTAGCCTTGTTCTTATACAGCCTGCAACTAAGGCAGTTCCTGCTACCCCATTTAGTTTATAAATTCTTACTCGGGAATTTACGCATTTGCTCACTTCCTGATTTTCTATCCAATATATATAAATATATATATATATATATATATATATATATATATAGAGTGTGTTTCAGGAATATTTTTAAAGCAATACATGAATTGTAGAACTCGTGATAAAATGTGCTGTTGCGAGACAACCACAGAGTCCTCCTAAACAGAAACTAAGCACACCGGCGTGTTCGTGAGAAAATTATGCTTCTTCCGAAAAAACATATAAGGTCATTCAGAAGATGCGGCATGGTCGCTTAGAAGAGAATTCGCCAAAAATGAAGTTCTTTATTAGCTTTCACGCCAAATACCTCAAAATCATTACCCTACCTGTGCTGTTGCGAGACAACCACAGAAACCTCCTAAACAGAAACTAAGCACACCGGCGTGTTCGTGAGAAAATTTTGCTTCTTCTGAAAAAACATATAAGGCCAGATGCAAAGCGCACATTTCGTGATGATAATTTTGGTACCAAACATATGGCAATGCGAGCCGCGGTTGCGGAGTAATTAAGATTTTTCGGCGGGATGTCGAAATTGAGTGCATACATAATTGACTCTGTCATAGAAAGATTTTAAGTGCGATATATGGTATTGTAGAACTCGTTAACGCAAATCTTTTTTCCAGTGGAATATGTTCTCTGAAAAATCTTGTTTCGGAGTGAGAGTGATATTACTACAATTTGTTTCACGGGTGTTTTTGCCCGGAATAGAAGAATAAAATGTGCTGTTGCGAGACAACTACTCCTCCTATACAGAAACTAAGCACATGGTCGTATTTGTGAGAAAATTCTGCTTCTTCTGGAGAACATATATCGCCCAGAAGATGCGGCACAGTCGTTTAGAAAATCTTCAAAATGAAGTTCGTTTAGAAAATCGAGGAAAAGTGAAGTTATTTTTTTAGCCTTCACGTTCAATAGCGCAAAATCATAACTCTACGACCAATCACTGCGCTCAAAACTAACACATTCGGGCAAATGCGCATTCCATGCCGATCATGTTGGTACCAAATGCATGGCAAGGCGAGCCGTGATTGCGGAGTAATCGAGATTGAGTACATGCATAATTGACCTACTCCATCAGATAACGCACTCTAGGTCAATTATGTATGCACTCAATCTCGACATGCCCTCTGAAAATCGTAATTACTCCGCAACCACAGCTCGTATTGACATAGATTTGGTACCAAAATGATCGTCACGAAATGTGCCGTTTGCCTGAATGTGCTACTTTTGAGCGTCCTGAATGTGCTACTTTTGAGCGCCGTGAGTACGGTAATGATTTTGAGGTACTTGGCGTGAAAGCTAATAAATAAAGTCATTTTTGCGAATTATGCTCTACGCGACCATGTCACATTTTCTGACCGGCCGTACGTGTTCTTCAGAAGAAGCAGAATTTTCTCACGAACACGACTAAAACTACTGTACAGCTCATGCTGTGGTTATCGAGTCTAAATAAAATACATCGTTTTTATATATAGCCCACTTGAGCGAAGCATTTCAAACATATAACAGGACATTGATGAATACACCTGTGTAGCTGTGCACCAACATGACGGACGAGACGAGCATCGTGAACCTTGTTCTGTCGTCGACACAAACCGCGGATATACTTAATACTTGCCCCAAAAAGAAATATATCACCATGAAGGAAACATTGTAAGCTTACCTTTAAAATAGCTCAATGCGGACACAACAGGAACCCATATTTTCTAGTATATAGCCGAAAATACACTCACAAATGCTGGGGGAAGCCCTTCCTCACCAGACTACTGAACATGAGCAAACATGTCTTCAATGGGACATCCACGAAGCCTACCGAGATGCATTATGTATTAGGCACATGCTTATACTTAACGCACTACAGCAGTAATATTAATAACAGTAATTGTAATACACCACAAATCAGCAGTAGATATGGGGGTACTCCTCATAAAAAGCAGTGTGCAAACACGCAAGGCGGTGGAAACCGCAAACCATATTCCTGGTATAAAAGTAACACTCGTTACAAAAGATGAGAGCAAACACAAAGTACGCTTGGCGTATATTGTGACGCATCTCTACAGTGTTCTGAAGTCGCTTTCGTGAAAAATTCACGCTCTATTCAAACTATACAGTAGCTTTGGCGCAACCTTAAAGACATTTCAAAAACTGCATGTTAACGGACAGTCCACGGATGTTGCCGATCAGGCCCAAAATGCCCCCTTAACATTAAAAGCCGCTGCGTGAAGATAGATAGCTTGTAGATAACCATTAAACGTGAGACAACTTAAGCCCATCCTACGGCGGAAAACCACATTTCGCCTTTATATGGGTTTTCGGCCTTGCACCCAGAGGCTGCCATCGACACCGCATGCTAAAATGACTCCACAAACATATGGCGAAGGACATCAGACGTCATTAGAGGCTAGCATCGGATGTTCCACGCACTTTCCCTAAATATATTACAGATCGTAGGATCACCATCACGTCTTCGATCCATTGAATTATCAAGTTTCAAAACGTTCACTCTGCGGCTATTTCACGAAAAATGTTTGGATGTCCTTAGTCTTCATAATTTTGTAAGCAAAGGAAGCCTGACCGTATGCCAAACAATAAACGTTCACAAAATACCTCTGCCAGAAGCCCTCAGCTCTCCACACACTTTATCCAACACCGAGGGTAGGCTCATCGAACGTTCGTAGTGAGCTACAGCAAATGGTAAACAGCTGGAAGCCGGTTTACCGTTTCAGGGAGAGTTTTATGTAGTTTATAGATTTAGCCAAACGGGCACTTTTTGTGCATAAGCAAAATTATGTTTTCACGCAGATAGTCGTCTTCTCCAGAAAACATGTTTGTAAACTAAATCATATTATTAACCTGCAAGCTTAGTACACGTGCGGTGTACGCAACGTTTGTGCACCGGAGTTTCTACGGGCCACCCTGGAAGTAATTAAAAACACGAACTTGCAAGTGCCTGGGAAATCAACAGCACTGAAACGTCAGACCATCTATACATAGATAACGTGTACAACGCACTTTTTTAAGTAGTAGAGTTCTGCATTTCTTCTGGTTTCCCGTGTGACTTCCATTCGATTAAGATTGGTGATACGGCTCAGCCGACAGAGGATTTCGTTGAATACCTGTAAAATTCGCGGACATCCATTGCGGTCAAATACTGTGCATATATATGTTAATATTAAAATAATTAAAAAAATAAAATAATTAATTAAATATCTTTATCAAATCATAATTTTGCATTATTTAATAATTAATAATAATAATTAATTTGATATATATATATATATATATATATATATATATATATATATATATATATATATACAATTATTAAATAATGCAAAATTATGATCTGATAAAGATATTTAATTATTTTCTATTTTAATATTAACACTATATATGCGCAGTATATGACTCCCGTTCAGAAAGGCATTTGATGTCAATGACAGAAGAAAACGCTACATAGTTCCTAATAACTTACTGAACATCACCGAATGACTATCAGAGATATAGCTGAGGAGTTGGAGATGCCTCAGTGATTAGTTGTAACAGATTTGACCGATATTTAAAGCGTCAGAAGCCTGGTAGCGAAGTTCGTTCGAAAAATACTGAATTTCCAGGCGGAATTGGAGCTTTTAGGCGGTAGCAGAAAAACCTGGATGTTTTTTTAGAAAACAGCTACAGAAGACGTGTCAAGGTTATATGGTTAGCCCTGGCTTTACGATCAATAAGAAATACTACCGTGAAAGTAAAAAAAATGCGCGGGCATGTCTTGGCATTGGCACACACATAGTTAATTATTTCGGATTATTTTATGAAAAATTGTATTATTATATTTCCGCAATTTTCGCCGGAGTTGGTTCCATATGACTTTCCCTCGCACTTGTTCCCACGAATAAAAATTCGCAACTCGATTTCAAAAGACTCATTCACAAAAATGCTTCGATGAAATGTATCAGAACTCTTCAATCGACCCTCTTATATATATATATATATAGGATGGATTATTATTCGCTTGTATTTGTAGAACTAAATACACATATCACTTTTTTACATTAGGGATGCTAAGAGCAGCAGTTTAAACAACCCAACGGTGCTTGTGAAGCATAGTCACTAATCCTAAGAAGCATGACATATCATTTATAGACATATGTGAGAAACTTGCCTCATCAAAACTTCCAGCAGACTGCATAACAGGATTCCCATTGACTCTGATCTGTCGGAGGGAGCGCAACTTCTCCATTTCGGCTATGCTCTTCCAGGAGTCTAGCCGATTTCCCGTGATTTCGAGGCGTTCAAGTGTCGAAAAGTGCTCCGTCTCCTGTCCTGGAGCTCCCGGAAATGATACACTCTCGAATTGACAACCGTTTAGGTAGAGCTCCCGTAGCCTGTTCACCCGGAAGATTTAAGTACGGTGAATATAATTATAACTTAATATTTTCTTACGTTAAAGCAACGGACGCACACCTTTACTAATGACAAACATACAGCATGATTAATATTTGCCGCGGTGCCGCTCAAATGGCTATACGTAATACACACACATACACTGTAAGTATATTCATATTTTCTTTACAGATTCAAACGCGATAAATGTGGAGACGAATTATGCGTTCCTAATTTATTTAGTTTTATTATGTCTCTTTTCAGGGCACGGATTCGATTCAAGCGGGACACATGTTCTTCCAAAACGATATTTTTAGAATGTGCAGATTTAGTTGAGTGAATAATAAACAATAAATCAAGTTATCACTCACTTGGGCAAATGTGCAAGGTTTGTGACTTCTCGCCATGAACTCAGTGGGTTCTCCTGTAGGCTAAGCACCTGTAGTTCGCTGAACAACGACTTACTAGGAGTCGATAACGAGGTGATATTGTTCGCGCTCACCTAGATGTCAGCAAGTTGTACTCAAATGTTTGTGAATAGCAATGATTTAAATTGATTGCACTAATATCAATTGCTTTGTAATAGGATTATTTTAAACAAAGCTTACATGCGTTTATTATACAACGCGCCTCCGTTCTTAGAGCATGATAAATATAAGTTTAATATAAATATCTAGATGAATGTATCTCTTCTTTGATTCTATGTTGACGAACACAAGAGCCGGGATCAACATACATGCTAAAACTGTTGCCCGGAAAGAAATTGTTAACAAAATGTTTGCCTGGCGCAGTACCAGGAATGCGAATTACGTACAAACAAGTTGATCTGTTCTAATAAAGCCCCCCTGCTAAAGGGTGTGTAAATATATATATGTCTGTATTCCAAACGAACCTACGCTCATATGCACTGCCTAACCTCGCATGCAATCCTTCTAACTGTGATTCAGCCGTGGTCAGTTGTATTGTTCGCGGGTACTGTTCCTGGCATATTCTAGATTCTATCGCTAAAATGTAGTGTTCCTAACATATTCTACTTAGGTTTGGGTTGTAATATATAATGAAGAGTATTGTAGTATACTAAATACAGTCTAAATATCTAAAAACCACCCCATGACCTACACACCTCAAGAAACTCGATGTTAGGCCACATTGGCGCGAGCTGAAGGATGTGCTCCCAGGTGAGCTTACTGGCTTCGAGCGAGATCGCCTTCACCGACTGAAACGCCTCCTGGTGCTTGGTCACGAGGCTCGGCGCTCGAAGATGATTTTTGCTGCAAGGTTCCACAAATAGAAGGACAGACAGCGTATTAACCAAGCATTGAATCGGTAAGAAGTGCGCAAGGCAAACGATTATTCGACTGTTTCTTCACAGCTATACTTATATATTTATATGTGTTGGTAAGACTTAAAGACCCAACCCCGTACGTCCTGTATAGACAGTATCCACATACAACTCCCGTCATATACCAACAAGAACCCCCGCATCGATTGAAATCAAATAGCTAATATGTACTCGATACTAAGTGATTGCTGCTTAACGTTTATCTATACCCTATAAGTAAGAACGTCCCCACAGTCAATGAAAGAATATGTTTTCTCTACATCCGGCAAACCAACCCGAGTTTGAGTTCAGTCAGGTGCGGCAGCTGTTGAGCGATGGCAGCCACGGTGTCCCAGTGCGAGAGGAGTGTATGCGATAGGTCCAGCTCCTGAATGAATGGTGCCACCGACGGAATCTCACGGCCGGCAATCGACACGGGCATGTTGTGCAAATTCACAATGCGCAGGGCCCCCTGCCGGCTGCCAGTGACAACGTTAAGTCGGTCAATCCAGACAAATCCAGCCAACACAAACGGCGAACACAACACAACACATAAGCGCAAATAAACAGTTGAAGAAAAATCACCATCGGCGCCATTATCATTCTCTGCATCACTGCCATCAACGCTAACATTCTTCTTCCTGTCTTCATTATCCTATTGTGACGGCGGCCTATTAATATAACGGTCACCAGAAGATGCGAAAGTGTCGTATACTAGCCGGAACACATGTCCGTTTGGTCGCCCACAAGTACTCTAAAAACACCTCTTGTATCGCACATATATACATATATATTACCACTTCTCCACAACTCCAACGATGACACAAAGCACTCCCGCGGAACAAATCCCGTTGGTAACCATATATGTAATAAAAATGAACACTTGCTTAATGAAGAAAGGACTACTATATTTATTTACATATATATATATATATATATATATATATATATATATATATGATAGTGAGACGTTGACATACTTGATCAATTATTACGAGGTGAAAACGTATTCCTAATGAACAGTATCCAGCTTACCTTATCTGCTCGGAGACCTTCTCAGGGCCGACAAATTCGATGTATTTGATGTTGCTTAGCGCATTGCCGATATTTCCTATTAGACGGACGTCGATCTCATTTTCAGCGTTACCATCCTTGTCTCGGCCCTTCGCGTATCTCACCTTTTCGTCCTTCTCCCGCTCAAGGTATTTAGCCTTGATCGCCTCACTCACAGATATGCCTAAGTCGGCCTTCGATACGCGCACGAAGGAGCCACCCGTTGGATGCCTAGAAAAAAAAGAAGACACATATTTATATAGAGTGTCAATGAATTTGACGCGCATATTTCAAGAAATTGTAGAACCTGTTCAAAAAAGCATGTTTTACAGTGGTCTGGGACAGAAATGGCTCGTTTAGGAGTGACAAGGAATTTACAAATAGCTGTGATATCGCAGTATCTGGGGGGGGGGGGTAACGGGCATTGCAAAATGTGCGAATCCGAGATAATCCGGTAGAGAACTAAACATGCTGGCATGTTCGAAAGAATATTTTGAATTGTCTCAACGTTATCCAACGTAGGTCAGCAGAAAGTTAAAAAATCGAGATCGTGTTATGTCTCCCATTTGATCTTAACTTACTGGACACGTAAGTAAAGAAAAATGCCGTTACCGTAATAACATATAAACCTTCATTTTAGGCGAAATCGATGGTGGTTCGACTTGTGGTCGCCAAATAAATAAGCTTTAGCTATGGACATGTCAAACGTGTGTGCATGCCTACAGCTACAATTTTGTATTGCGTCCTCAAATATATCACTCATGTCACTTTTGGAATAACATGAACCTGTTTATTATGTTACAAGAACTGCCCGAAAGAATGACGGCTGGTCATTCTTGGGCTGGAACTAATGTGGCGGATGGAACATTATACATATTCTGTAACGACGAAGCAGAGTTTTCTTACGAAACGCTGCTATGTTACATCTTTCTCGATCAAACAAATCATTCTCTCAAAATCGAACATTTGTCAAAGCGATGTCCGGTCCAGCCGTATCGACATAAAAATATAGACTGCCACTTCAAAGATACTTCGGCCCTCCATTTGACGCCAATCGACGTCTCCTAAGGTTATTGGAGCGTACATCAAAAACGTCCCATTTTGCAAGTTCAATACGAGCGGATTTGTTACATTGCTCAAAGAGTGGATCTTCTATACTAGGAACAAGTTAGTCATTACGCTTTTAGGGCGTCTGAACCCTGAACAACAGAAACTCCTCAGGAACGTATCTTGGACAACTCCCACTCATTTTCTATATTTAGCCAAATGGGGCCCCCAGACAGTAGAGCAGCATGCGAGTTTAAGATGAACAAGATATTTATAATAGCGACACATCGGGCGTACGACAAGCCATTACGAAAGATCAAACCTTAATATTAACTTAGCAATATTTATCTAATTTCCAAACGTTGAACTTTTAAACTGTATAATTAATTAAGCAAAGAAAAATAGTAGAAACTAAACTCAATTGTGCCTCCATTCCGGTAATGTGGAGGCTAAAACTAAGATCAAACAGATGTCCAAGTCACACGTATATGTGAGTGTTGGTAAGATTAACTCAGTCCTTAATTTTGTAGTGGCACCGCGTTTCCGTACGGCGCCTTTGGAGGGTAGGACAAGCATGCCATTTTTAGAACACGGTCGACCATTACCGTGAGCAGGCGATTGCTGAACAGCATGAACACTGGGTCACTCAAGCAAACGGGATGATAAAGGTTTAAATCACTTGCATATTCAATATATTTGACATTGTTAGGCAGAAATACGAGATAATAGTTATATCTGTATAGAGTAACTATATCATCAAATATACATATGTGTTGACATGTGTGCAAACGTTTTGGCAGTTTCTTGTTTACAGTGAAAACAGGGATTTGCCTTAATTAACGCGGGTTTAGTTAATCAAGGATAATTTTAGTTTAGCAATATTAGTTTAGCACTATTGATCTCTGTTGTCTTATCAGAAGTATTTAATTTTGTTTGTACTTTTCAAGTTAGCTAATTGTTCTAAAAAAGTTGAATAAGAAATTTTAGGTTCTGACTCTTTGAAGAAGGCTCATGTCATCCATTAAAACCTTCGTAACTTTTTAGCATCATTTAGCACGTGGGAGCCGATGTGATGCTGTTGGGCAAAACAGAATATTCAACAGCAACGGCACAGAAACTCCACGGATCTCAGCTGCGTATGATAGAGTGAACAATGTTTAAACCATGTGTTAACATTCATGTGGATGAACCATACCAATACATAAAGTAAATACAATTATAGGGGAAACTGTTAAAAGGTGACCTCTCACTCTCTTAGTTCACTAATGTGTTCTAAATTCTAACGATGCCGCCGTGTAGATATGACAAATCATTACGAAATACCAAATAATATTATTTAAACATATTTACTAATTCCCAACCGTTCTAAAATTTTAGTCTAATTAATTCATAGAAAACTAAAATTAATATGCATTTAAATACTACAGTCAGAGCACATGCCTATAACGGTAAAACTCCGCCCCCAGAAAACCTCCCCAAGAATACAGTAGTAATACGTATTTCAAAATGCAGTTTGGATCGTAAGAGAAAGGAGAAAGAAAGCCGTGAAAAGCAAAGAAAAATGAGAACGCTCTTAAATGCTACTCAGACGTATAACCGGGCCACACCGAGCAGGAAGGTGCTCTTCACACGAGACACAATTCCGTTGTCCGTTGCTGTTTTTAGACGAAACCTTCACAAGGTTCGTCGTACAGAGTGAAATATCCAGTTCGAAACTTTCTCTACCGTCCATGCACACTCTCCAGGAATGGGGTTTTATCCCCTATGGTTGATCAAAATTGGATCCATTATTCGAAACACTGCTGTGCACTTAATCCTCGCTCGAAGTTGGACAAAAGCAGTACGCGACCTTATTTTTGGCTGCGGCTTTGCTTGCAGCGTTTGACACTGAAGCTTGTTCTCTCGCCTTCTCCTTTCTTCCTCACCGCTTTGTCTCTAAGAGAATCGACTCGAATGTTCGACACCCTCAACAACAGTTGTCAACAAGGATGAGTCGCAATCCGCCATTTAAGTATGCGTAGATTCAGTAACTCGCTCAAGATCGATCTCTCGCACGCTCTCCACTACAAAAATTACATGCCCCATCTTTCCCAGTTGGGGAGAGTGGCAGGTCTCAGCCCTGCCGAAGTGCAATGGCAAGGCCTCCTCCTGGGGTCTCCGCCTTCTTGATCACGGAGGTGCCGGCATCAGGAAAAACTACTACCCCTAGTGGAGATTTCTGCAAACACACACACACACACTCGACAAAAAGACACAAGCCAACTTACCGCGTCTTGAAGTACTGCGTGCCGTTGTAGCATCCGCTGTGCTTGCCGCGTGTGGGGTCGTCCCACTCGACGCCCAACCAGGTGCCCTGCGTTCCCTTGACGACGCCGTGGAAGCGCACCGTGGCGTAACAGCCATCGACTGACACGCGCTGGCCGACCGACACGCCAGCGGGGGCGGCAGGGACAGCGGCGGTGATCGCCCCCGGCAGCAGAGGGGACGGCGGCACAGCTGAGGTTAGATGAGGCTCCATGTTGGCCTGCTGGCCTGCTGGCGTCTGCAGTGGCGGGTGCGCCGCCTGCGCCGAACGCTTCGAGGGCGCCGGGTGGCGCCGTAGCAGCAGCTGCGCAACGACGTTCTGTCGCGTTCGCCTGTGCGACTTCGCCTGCTTCGTCGTGTT
Source organism: Dermanyssus gallinae (assembly GCA_003439945.1). NCBI lineage: Eukaryota > Metazoa > Arthropoda > Arachnida > Mesostigmata > Dermanyssidae > Dermanyssus > Dermanyssus gallinae. The sequence goes on along the minus strand of QVRM01005378.1, from coordinate 1,216,712 downwards.
GTGCTGAAGACCGGTGCGGCAGCTCTGAGGCCTGGCCGGTGCTGAGAGCCTGGTCGCGACCGCGACCCCAGCGGCGTTGGCCGGCGCACAGCTAAACGTAGCTGCGTCTCGGCGACGCTGTTGAAGATGCGGATGAGGAGACGTAGAGAGAGAGAGAGCGCGCGAAGATGATGAAGAAGCCGGCGGGTGTGTGCACCGCAAAACATGAAATGTGACGACAAAAAAAAGAATGATCAAAATACGATGTTAGTTAGAAATACAACAACAGCAGCAACAGCTGTAGTGGCGGCACCTTCAACAGCAACAAGAGCAACAGCAGCAACAATAAGAACAACAACAATAACAAACAACAACAAACGTATTTGTATTCAATTTCAAGCTTATCTACTCAGCTATTAGACTACTTGTCGCAACATTGTCTAGATCCTAACTGCGAGTATCGACAAATATTCCGTGTTCACAACACGCAGTAAATGCATCAGGTAACGCAAAGTAAACGAAGTTAGAACACAAACAATAATAAGGCTCGCCGCGTACGATAATGTGTTGCTTTGTGTGTTACTAATAAATATTAGCAGTGCTCTGCCGTTAGCTGCGTTGTTATTGTTGATTTGAGTCGTCGATGTTGTTGTTGTTATTAGTGTTGTTGTAGTAGACTCAAACAACACTTCCTACCTACCTATCTATCTATCGGAAAACAATCTGACAGAACCAAACAAAAAAATCTACCCGAGCAATCATTTAGTTCGCACTGTGTGCTGTGGGCGGGCCACTGACATACAGACGTCGTTTGCAATGCCATCACCAGAATCAGCACCACCACTGCCGCCCATTCAGCAGTGACTAAGAGCCTGCAGTGGGTCTATGCTGATGCGAGCAAAGAGCGTGCATGCATAGCAATGTCAGGGCAGCGGCAGGGAAAGAAAGGTCTTCCCAGGACAAGAAACAGACGACAGGGAAACGGGGCATGGACATAGGCGGGATGGGGGGGAGAAAGCGAGAGGGGGCGGAGGAAAGAGACAAGGCAATGGATCAGGGGAAGAGATAGAAGGGCGGGGACGAAGGAGATATATATATATATATATATATATAGAGAGAGAGAGGGGGAGAGAGAGCACATACAGTAAATAGGTGATACGAAGAACGAGAGTGAAAGGAGCGTCAAGAGGAGGGAGAGGAAACATGTAGAAAGTGAGATAGAGAACGATAAAGACAGGAAAAGCTAGAGAGAGCGAGAGGGCATCATGTATAGCTGATGGAAACTGTTCGCGCGACGTCAATTCGGGCCGCTGCCGACGCCGCTGATGCTGCGGCTGTAATGCCGCGCTCAGCCCCGTAAAGCTATCGCAATGACAACTGCTTCCACTCGACGCTCGTTACCACTACAACTACGGTTCCCTGTTATGTCGCAATTACTACCAGTACGAATGATGTCGGCGCTGTTAACATCCACAATAACAAAGCAACAACAACAACAACGACAACGACAAAAATAACAACAACAACAACAACAACAACAACGAGAGGAGCAGCAGCAATACCTACGATACATGCACTTTGTACACAAACAGGCCATCCTGTTGGCAAAATGGAAATTCTTCCAGCGCTGGAAAAGCGCTGAAGAGCAGCCAGCAGAGAGACAGCGAAAACATAGACGACTGACTCTACGGGATGTCAGCAGATGTAAGGCGAGCTGCTGATTATTATTGTATGCATACTACGTAACAGTTTAGAGTAGCCACCAAGGGAGGTCGGCGTCAGCGAGACAGGCAGGCGAGTGATCCAATTGGATCCACAGCTGACCACCGATTTTAGCTCGTGAAGGAATCACTTCTCCGTCTCGGCCGTATCCACGACTTGCTGATATGTATGTGTACACATATATATATATATATATATATATATATATAAAAAATATTGTGATGATTTATTAATTTGCAATACGTTTGCACATTCGGCAGTGTTCGCCTTAATACAAATGGTAGTTTAAAAAAAATGGTAGTATATATATATATATATATATATATATAAGTACTCACACATACACGCGCCCATTACACACTTGTATTGTGTATTGTTTCTATTGTAAGATAATAATAATAATGTCTAAAATAACATAAATATTACGTATGTATTGTATTTAGAGCAAACACGCGCATATATGTATATATATATATATACAAAAAAAGAGTGAGACAATTGTTCACTCCAAAGTGCTAACATAAAAAGTCATTTAATAAACACCTCAGGTATATATATATATCAGTCTGCTCGATGATAACGTTCTTGTCCCTCACTCGTTCTCTGATTCTCTCAAAAACGTAGCCCGTATCTGCCTACGGCTAAGACCATCACGACTACTACTACTACTGCGATCGAATTCGAAAATGACGTGTTCATTTGCCAAATGACCAGCGTAAGCTTATACTGTCGCGGTTGCGGGTGACTACCACTGAGCAGTGGTACCAACAAACGGACACAGGTTTTGCACAAAAAGAGACAAAGAAACAATTAACCGTGAGAAATATACCGCGATTCCATCATCATACATCATACTGGCCAAGTGCATACAGCGCAAAGTCTACGCTGGAGTCCGGTCTGGTCTGAGTCATCCTTCGATGATTTGTCGTATAGATTGAAATGTCCAGTTCAAAATGTTTTGCACTACCCATACTCACTCCTTTCGGGACAGATCTTCATCCCCAATGTGCGAAACATTCTAATGCAACTAATCCTTGTTACTTTTGAGTCGCCTAACTAAGACATGGATGGATTCACAAATCACTGTTGACCAGCATAAACGTTGGACGCTCTATGTTACTATTACCTGTTTTTTTTTTATTGAATATATGTTACAACCATTTTCATCGGAACTACTTTTCTTTTACTTCGCTGATGTTACTATTACTACTACTACTACTACTACTACGTTTATAAAATCTAAGGCATAGACAAATCTGGATAGAGTGTTTGTGCAGGGAGACAGGGAGAGCATGCAGATCGTATATCGAACATGAAATAAGAAGTAAGTATTAGGATACTCTTAACTTCTTCCGTACTGTCAGCAAAGCAGCCAGAAAATTCTGTAATTCAGCATTGGAGTCGCAATCCCTCAAAACCCACACAACTGATGCAAATTTTGACTCAAAAACAAACCAAATATGTATATATATACAGATGCTCACATTAATAAGCATACCAATATAGACCAAGTCGCACAAACTCAGGTAGCTAGCAGCCAGCCCAGACAGAAACCGCTCTCTTTAAAAGCAATTTCGTGCAAGGATAAATTGTTACAACATTGCCTACATAGTTTAATGGCAATTCCTACAGCTGAATAAACGACCAACGATTACAAGCAGTTTTGCTGTGACCTTGATTTTTGCTCTATCATCAAATATGATCATATCCCACTCTCTCGTGTTTCTTAAGAGTGTAAATGCGGGATCGGTTCGCTTGGTCGCGTGTCGTTATCTCATCTCAAGTCACCTTCTGGAGGGCCGGACACCTCGTATCTCCCCGAGTGGCGCTCGCCTCGGATGAAGACCGCACTGCCATATCAGTGGACGACGTCAACAGTGAGGCCATAATTTGAGAACCTGGACACCGGCGGCCACTGCACCAGCCACAGGGAAAGCAACCCTTGCAGGCTGGCACTGGTTTCTGTTAAACACTCGCACTTGTCACACCGTCGATGAACTCGAACCTCGTTGTGAACGTGACGAAGGACTAGAAGTAAACTAGAAACTGTTCTTCTCGTTCTGTTCACGGCAGAAACCTTACAGTCTGGATCATGGTACACACAGCTTTTCATCACATATGGGACACTAACAACAACAATAACATTAAAAAACACTACATCAACTTCCTGCGCGTGTCACGTCAGAGTGCAGAGTCGGTGGCTGCTGAATAAAGCAAAACCGAATTGTGTCCGAGATCATCTCGTCAGGACAATCGAAGCAGCTGGAATAGCAATATTTGTAACAACAGCAACGGCAGCTGTAGCCGCAGCAGCAGCAGCAACAGTGTCTCGGGTCGCACCGGTTGGTCGACACCAAGGTCTTGACCCCTCTTCGCCGGCCGCAAGATGTGATGGTAGCAGGGCAAGATGTGGAAGAAGGCAGCCCAATGAACAAGCAGATTCGACACACACACACAGGCTTACTAACAGTGTTTCTTGAGAGTGCTGCAAGAGCTTCAGCTGCCTTGCTTTTTTCCTTCTTCGTTTTAGTCGCTGCCTTATCTTTCATAGGAGAAGGGGGAGAGTAAAAAGGAAAGCCCCCGAGCACTGATGAGACGCAGACTGTCTGTCTTCTCTATTGCTGAGTGATAGCAGCAGCAGCAACAACAACAGCAGCAATAACAACAATGACGACAACAACCACGACAGCAATACAAACAGCATCAACAACACCACGACAACAAGTGCTGCTTTTGTTGCTATCACTGAGCGCAGCAAGCGACCGCGCCTGCAATGGAGGTGAAGGGGGGGTGAGGGTCAGCAGCCTATATTCCCCTTCGCTATATATGTGTGTGGTGAAGGCCATACACTTACATACATAACACAGCATCGCCCTGTGTGCTCTCGGTCGTGCTTACGTGTGTGTGTGTCCGTGAATGCCGTTGTTTAACGAAAGTCGAAGTCGAATATCGGCTTCATACGCTTTCGTGCCCCCCCCTCATTTCTCTCTCGCTGAAGCTGCACCTTCGTCTGGTTCTTTTCTTTCATTTTTCTTCTTCTTCCTCTTCTTCTCCTCAGAGGTATGTCCGTAACGTCAGCATAACGCTAAGCTCGAATCGAATAGAATAATACGCCCAGTCGTAGTTAAGATCGTCGATTGATTACCTCGAACGTCAATCTATGTGCCTAGTCTCATCCAAACATTATATATATAAATATATATATATATATATATATATATATATGGCGAGCACTGTCGAGTGTGCAAACGTATTGTAAATTATTAATAAATCATCACAATACTTTATATATATATATATATATATATATATATATAAATGCATATATATATATATATATATATATATATATATATATATATATATATATATATATATATATAAATGCATATATATATATATATATATATATATATAAATGCATATATATATATATATATATATTTATATATATATATATATATATATATATATATATTTTTTTTTTTTTTTTTAATATTTTTCGTAAGGCTATTACCCGTGTACGGTTTTTCATGTCATGGCTAATTTTAATCCACTCCGGCATTTTCCTTATCTAAATTGGAAACCATGCAAACCAATTAAGAAGTGGCCGGTCTGGGTCTCGAACCCAGTCCTCCCGAATGCAAGGCAAAGGCTTTGCCACTAAGCCATCTTGCTCGGTATATATATATATATATATTTATGCATATATATATATATATATATATATATATATATATATGAGGTTTGCCTCGTGTCGGAAGCATAGTAGTTGTAGTTGTAGTAGCAGTAGCACTCAATCGGATGTCCGTCCACCCGCTCGATCGGCCTTGACACGGCCCTGACCCCGTCGCCATGTCGCGCGCGCACAGCCGCAGAGCAACGGCGGCGGTGCCAGATGCATAGATAGACCGACGAGAGACAAACAGACAGACAGAGAGACAGACAGACGAACAGAGGGGGCCGTGTGGCCACCCTCACCGCCTGTCCGCCCGTGTAAGAGAGAGACAGCCGCTTCATTGCTAAATCTGCCGACAACCGATACGGTTTCAGCAGATGCAGACGCGAGCGTTGCCGCAGCCGCAGCAGCAGCAGCGGCAGAAACTAACTTTTCACACACACAGGTAGGTTGTACGCTCGACGACCGAAACGTCCGAGCAAAGTCTGGTGGCCTGAAAGAATTTGATGTAGTCAATACACGCTGCCGATGATGACGAGGATGCTGAAGATGAAGACCTTTAACGTGTGTGGCTAGTATTGCTGCTATTGGTAGAAACCATCTCGTCGTTTCGACTTTGCACATTATTAGCAGATGATCGATCATACGTTAGGAGAAGCAGAATAAACACAGAATAAACGAGTCATAAACGATTCCAACTAGAAGGAACAGAAGAGAAAGATTGACGACGACGACGACGATGACAACGACAGCAACAACTACAACACAGCAGGACAACAACAATCATCACGCAGACGCAGATTGTAGGCTGACGCGCGTAAAGAACGATGAGAGAAAACGAAAAGTTTTCAAGTTCTTCTCTCGTACCACCATCTCCAGTAGAGAAGAGTAGAAAGTTCTCTCTTCCACTCTTCCTGCTACCGCCTTGAGTCCGAGCACAGTCGGCAGTCCTTCTTTCAGCTCAGCGACTTCGTGGACAAATACTCGTGCATCGATGGTGAGTTCGAGCTGCTACCTGGATCTTTCCTTGTGGAAGGGATGGATGGATATGATGGTCGTTCTCCTCCTAAACAGAACCTAATCGTGTCATCAAATCCGCCCATCACTTCCGCAAGAAAATATCCAGGCGGTGATGTACGAGTGCTTGTCCACGAAGTCGCAGAGCTGGAAGAACGACAATGGGCTGTGCTCAGTGCGCGGTTGACCCAGACGGGTTCGTAACGAGCGCCTCGAGCAGTCGATCGTGCTAGCTAGCGGCACGCTTGGTTACGCTGCTGTTCAACATGTGTTTGATGTAGATATGAGGTACGTGCACGGCCCATGCGCAGCGTGACTGCCTATGACAACAGTTTGTTATATCCAAGGGTTGTACATACGACCCCATGATCCAACAATCTGGCGGGTCTATAAGTTATGTCTATAAGCTATCGTCAAACTTTCGTCGTTGTCTTCGGCATGGACTGCCAGAAAGCAACAGCCCAGTAGCAGCTTGGTTTCCGTCTGCTAAAAAAAGCATACTCACAGCTTGTTGCATCTTCATATGGAATAGACGCAGAACGCTGGCACGACGGAGATCAGTTTTTGACGCTGTTTCGCTGTCGCCGATTTCAATACTGCGCTCGACTTACATTCATGAACGTTAGAACGCCCCTCGTTTTTCAGTCAAAGTGCACCTACCAGGCTCAAGAAAATAATTTGACGCCGATCCTCCTCTCTCTATATCTCTCTCACGTTCTTCATTGGCGACCTGCCAAAACGTGTCACGAATCGCCACCCCAGCATCAACGTTATGCTGTATGCCGACTATCTATCGCATAGAACAAGTCATTTTGATATTTAGCAGGCATCCGGATATACTTTGGTGGACTCGCCAATCGATAAAGTTTCGTAATAGAAGGCGTCGTTTCTTCACTGACGTATGTTGACACTTTTGCATTCCTCACACTAACTTTCTCCTCTACATGTGATTTGTTTGAGAGCCATGTTATAAAACGCGTCAGAAAGTTCCTAGTCGCAACTTTATTAATCAAGCGACTGCCGTCGGTGTTAATAAACGCCACGCTTACTCTCTTCAACATGAAGCCCGCGCATCTGGCGTCGTGTAGCATTGCAGTGACCTGGCACACGCTGAGAAGGGGATGGGTTTGAGGTTCGAGGTTCTAATATTGAAACCAATCTCCAGGAAGTGCGGTTTTCTAGGGTAGCGAACACCATACAGGTTTACCATGCAGGTTAAGAGGATCAGCGTATTTGGTCGATGTGTAGATGCTGATAGCCAATTTCGAAGAACATGCGTCCCTCAAAATGATATATATACATATATACAGATAGCCTGCGACTCGGATGCCATAAACCACAAGTACAATCCCGATGCGACGTATGACAACGGGTGATGCCGAGGTATTGTTCCTTGTTCCTCGTGTAGTACTAATAAAAAATACATATGAGTACACCACGTAAGTATTTGCTTCGCGCCAAATACATAGATGCACCATTTATCAATTCTGCGGATACGGAAAAGGTTGGCAACCGTCGATGTAAGCCGATATCAAACAGTATTTAGCTCGTTTTTCTACACAGATTTCTACAGATATTCAAAAAAAAAAATATAAAGAAAAAAATATATATATATATATATCTATATATACATGCATACATACATAGAATCCACGATTGTTAACCAGTACGTTAAACCATGTCTTTTATTGATTATCGCATTAGTTAGCCTAAATATTTTATTATATTTTTAATATAGTTGGTATTATTTCTTAGCGCATATACACATCTTGTACACATTTCCTCGACGTTGACAAGTGCCGGAGTTCTCGGAGGGGCAGAGAGGGAGAGGAAACAAAACCGGGGAGCACATAAATGTACAGCCCCGGAGCTAAAGAGAGCTTAGTCGACGATCTCCCAGCAACTTACAGTAGTAGTAGTAGTAGTGGTAATAGTAGCAGTTGGTGGGCTATTATTAGGGTTCTGAATAAAACTCGTCTACTTCTCGCTCATTAACTTCGTCTCTTTCTCGTGCTCGTTCTTCTTGAGTTCAGTTTTGCACATACGCAATCTCGCCTGAAGAGCAAATCTACCGTGTTGCTCTCGCCAGCATTGTTGAGCACGCCGTCGTGCCGCACCGTGTCCGCCGGCAGCAATCACGACCGGCAGCCTCTCCTCGAACTCATGGAGTTCTGCCTGCCTGTCCGCCAGCCCTAAGAGTGCTGGTATCTCTGGCCCTCCAACTTGGCCACAATGTGCTCGAGCTGGCGTTTCGCTTCGCAGGGCGGGAAGTTGCCCATGTCGTAGTACTGCGCGGCCAGCTTGACCAGCCATTCGGGTTTGACGTCCGTCACCGTCCGGATGTAGTTCTTGGTGGTGAGCACAAACTCGTTGTACACCACCCACTCGGGCTTGTGATCGAGGCACGTCGACGGGTGCAACTGCACCACCTGGTTGTCCTTGATCGTCAGGTAGTGGCCGTGCCGCTCGAGGTGGGCCACCTGCATAAAATAGCCCGATACGAGCGTCTTACGGATGTTAAGGTAGTAGTCCTTCGACGTGAACTCGGTCGATGTGCGTTTCAGACAGAAGCGGTCCATGATTCTGGACAGCTGCGAGCGGACGTTGTCGGCGCTCTTCAGCGAGCGGTAGTTGATGAAGTTCTCGTAGCACCACGACGCGTCATCGTGCGCCTGCTTGAACGCATGGTACACGTTCAGCATCGTCAGATGGTCGCCGTCGATATGCGCGAACCGCATCTTGGCCTCGTCGGCCGCCTTCTTGGCTTCGTTTGGCCGCACGAAGCACTGCGGAACCGACAGCATGGCCGTAATCGACAGTGTCTCGTTCGAGCAGTTGAACTGGCACGACGAGATGAGCATCTTGGCCAGCTGGGGGTCGAGCGGAAACTCGGCCATGATGCCGCCGAGTTCCGTCAGCTCGCCCGCGTCGTCGAGTGCGCCGAGGTAGTTGAGCATCTCGAGGGCGCGCATCAGCGTTTCGGGAGCCGGCGGGTCCATAAAGTCGAAGTGAACGAGATCCTCAATGCCGAGCTTCTTCAGCTGCAGCACCACGGTGCCCAGGTTACTTCGCAGAATTTCCGGATACGTGTTCTCCTGCATTTCGGTTCGGAACGCCCTCTCCGTGTACAGGCGGAAACATTTGCCGGGCTTCGTTCGACCGGCACGGCCCGCCCGCTGTTGGGCACTCGCCTTGCTGATCGGCGACACGAGCAGCGACTCGACACGAATGCGGGGGTTGTACACCTTCTGCTTGGCAAATCCCGGATCGATGACGAACACGACTCCGTCGATGGTCAGCGACGTTTCGGCAATATTTGTCGACACAACACACTTTCGACCTATCGCCCCGTTGGGCTTGCTGGGCGGTGGCGGCTCGAAGATACGCTGCTGCAGGTTGGGTGGTAGCGTCGAGTACAGCGGGATGCACCGCAGTTCGCCGACGTCGTTGCCGAGATTTTCGACGTCGCGCTTGATCCGCTTGCACGCTTCCTCGATCTCCTCCTGGCCGGTGAGGAAGAGCAGCACATCGCCCTCCGTCTCCTCGCACATGTGAATCTGGACGACGGTGCGAATCGCCGCCTCGAGATAGTCGCGCTCCGGCTCGGGCGTGTAGAAGATCTCGACGGGATGCGTGCGGCCGGGCACCGTCATGAGCGGCGCGTGATCGAAGTACTGCTGGAACTTGCCCGCGTCCAGGGTGGCCGACATGACGATAATCTTGAGGTCGGGCCGCCGCTGCACGACCTGCTTGAGGACGCCCATCAGAATGTCGGTGGCCAGCGTGCGTTCGTGCGCCTCGTCGAGCATGATGCAGCCGTACGCCTCCATCATCGGGTCGGACATCGCCTCGCGCAGCAGCATACCGTCCGTCATGTACTTGAGCAGCGTTTTGGGGCCCGAGCAGTCCTCGAATCGGATCGAGTAGCCCACCTCCTGGCCCAGCGTGACGTCCATCTCGTCGGCGACCCGGGTCGCCACCGACATGGCGGCCACCCGCCTCGGTTGGGTGCAGGCCACCCCCCGGCGCGACTGCGACATCGGCTTGCCAGGCGCCGTCCGAGAGCGCATCGCCTCGACGCACCACTGCGGAATCTGGGTCGTCTTGCCCGAGCCCGTCTCGCCGACCAGCACAATGATCTGGTTCTTGTCGATGAGATCGAAGAACTTGTCGCGGTACTCCCACACCGGCAGCGTGATCCGCTTGCGGAAGATCTCATAGTAGCGTTTCGAGTAGGGTGTCTTATTCAGCGTATTGATGCCGGCCTGCACAAAGTTCTCGCCCGCTGCCGCTCCCTGCGAACCACCTCCGGCCGACGACGCAACGCTCCCACCACCGCTACCGTTTCCGCTGGCGGAATTCGCACCACCACCACCACCGCCACCGCCGACGCTACTGCTACTACCACCGCTGGGATTCGCTTTTTTCGAGCTTGATGCCATGTCGCCTAGGTCGACCCGATGACGCTTGGACATTGCGTCCACCACTGCCACACCACCCCAAACTACGGCAGCACTGCAGCGCCGAAGGCAGCAGCAGCAGTAGCCAACAGTTATTTAGAACCCGTGTCCCGCGTAAGAGTCTGTGTCACTCACTTCGTTACCACAGTGTGCACAACAGAACGGCCTATTTCTGCTGTTGTTGCTGTATCTACCTCACCGGCCGCCCTCACCAACCACCGTGTCGCCTCCGTCGCCCCCACTACGAGGCTCTCGTGGCTGGCTAGCTGGCTGGCTGTGTTTCTGCCTGGCCACTGCCACTGAAAGCTCAGTTTCTGGTAGGCCCTCTCTTTTGGCTACCTTCTTCGGTGCCTCCTAGCTGGGATTGAGACTCAGGACGAAGCTGCTGTTGTAGCAGCTGCTCCTCGGCCTGCTCCGCCGCTAGTGTCGTCACAAAGGCCCGTAGGCAGGCTGAGATGGGTCGTCGATCGGGTCGACGATACACACAAATTTGTACCGTCGGTCGAGGAAGGAAGGCTATACACTCGTTGTTGCTGTTGTTGTTGCCGTTGTTGTATTCGTCGTCGTCGCCGTCGTCGTCGTCGTTGTTGTTGATTTGTGCACACGATGAATGACGACATACAGACGCACCACTACCGCACCACGGACACGGAAAAACGTTGCTATTTCGACGACAAATAGCGAAATTAGAAGTTGAATGACTGACTCTCCGCTCGTCGGCAACGCCGCAACGCGGAGCTTACGACTGTGTGTGCCGACGACTCAATGCCACACAGCGACCAAAACAGAAGCGGCGCGCCATTGAACTGGCAAACGATTCGAAGCGCCGAACTCAACGCCGTCAACTTGGCTCACGAATCGTGCCGCAAAGGTGCAGCAATCGCACAGCACAGTGTCTGAAATACGAAGCCGAACCAAAAAACGGAACGTGCCTCACCGATTGGCAGGAAAAACGTTTCCAAAAACAACATGCACCCACTAAATGCAGGTGGCGCAAAACGTCAGCCGCTAAATGCTGAGCGCGTCCTGCCCATTCGCTCGTCACGCTGCGCCATCTAGTCGTCAGTGGCTCCTCCTCTTCACATAGCGCCTAAGAAACAAACCTAACGGAAAGGAATCGCTGGGCATTAAACATGAGCAAGCGAAAGGCCCACAGATGATTAGCTGGCTCACCACTAACGTTAAAGACGTGTACAAAAAAGCTCAAATCGATTGAGATGCATTTAGTCGTGCGATTAACGCTTAACTAACGTCTGTCTCCGATTTTGGTCAATGCGGCGATGAGTGACAAATGATTCGACATCGTTCTAAATTGATTTTTTAAATCAATATATTTTGTATATTTTGATATAAATATATATAGGGCAATGCCGGACTAGATGCAACGCTCATTGACATTTATATATATATATATATATATATATATATGGGACGCCGCCTTGTTAGTAAAAATAGAATGAAACGCGAAAAAACAAGATTTAATCAGAGAGAAAACATTTTCCCTGATTAAATCCTTTACAAATATTTAAACAGGGAAATAAAATGAAGCAACTAATAATCGACCTATGAGTTGCGTCATATTTGTGGTAAAAATTCTTACCAATGGTCAGATTAGCCAATATTCTCAAAATACAAACATTAGTCCGATGCAATTAGGCGCTCGTAGAAAATAAAATACAAACTTAGCTCTTCCTCATCCCCCAATATATATATATATATATATATATATATATATATATATATATACATATATATATATATATATATATATATATATATATATATATATGTATATATACATATACTATATATATATATATATATATATATATATATATATATATATATATATAACTAAAAGCTGGGAATCCAATCAAATAACTGCTGATATCTTTGTTGATGTTGACAAAGCATTTGATTCGGTATTTAAAAGATCCTCATTAATATACTCATGCGACTAGAATTCACTGAAGAACCTATCGGATGATTTAATTCATACTTAAGCGACAGAGTCACATCACCAGAAACGGCAACAACGTGTCATCTCCATGCTTCCCGCTATCAACTAAAAGCTATCGATTTTGCCGATGATACCACCCACTTTCCTTACCAAATCGGACTAGCGGCGTTGAATATACAAACGACCAATTTAATTTGACGTATTTTAAATTGGTAATCAATCACAGACTGTGTGTTAAATATTAAATAACAGAAATGTTATTGTGTCTTATCCGTGTCCATGGCAAATATCACTAAGCCAGTAAATCACAATTAAATTCGGTTATATTTATATACAACAAGCATTTGATTATAAATGCTTAGGTGTAACCCATGACCCCTCACTGACTTTTCGAAATCACATCACACCATAATTGCCAAACTTGAACAGATTGTGCCTCATTGGGCAAACTAAGCAATATTGGCGTATGCTCTAATGTGATGGTGATTGTATATGGATCGTTATTTCTCTGCTATATTACATACAGTCTGCCACTGTTCGGACAGCTCGTACAACACTTACAAATAAATTGCATACATATTGCGCAGAATAATGCTTTAAGGGCAATTTTGGCTACCGGTGGGAAGAAAGTGCATCATATATTTATGCTATTCACAAGCAACTTGAAATAGCATCACCTGATGGGGTCATGACCAAAATATGGAACGCTCTTGATAATGAGTTAAAGTAATGTATGTAACTTAATTTATTCACAAAAAGATCGCATCGTAAATTACTCCGTGAACAATGTCTCGGAGACATTTCAAAAATATGCAGGTCATTATTATTTACCAATGGGACATGCGTTTGGGGCAAGAAAGCACTCAAACCTAAAACAAAACATATCAAAAGAGCTTGGGAAGAAGCTCTTTGAGGCCACAGCGGAGCCAAGATCGATTGCGTCCCTCCGACAGGAGAAAGGCGTCGTTGAAACTGCTGCAGAGAGGCAACGCGAAAATTATGTTGAGTGGTCACTAACAGTCAAGCATTAATAATACAAACAATATTATATAATTAATATAGTAGTAATCATGATCCCCGTGCATGTTAATAAAAATAAACGTTGTTATTATTATTATTATTATTACTATTTGTATTACTATTCCCCTAATAATACGTCCATACAGTTTAAACCTCCTATTAGCATGCCCATAAAGATTAATAATATTATAGATAACTGGAATGGCAAATACTACAATGTGGGAAACATGGGTGTTCTGTAAAAAGCGTGTGTTTGAAAAAATAATAAACTATTTTGAATTGAAACGACCGCAGCCTAGTTGTCCAAGAGCTTCAGAACATATAGAGTCAGTCTCGAGTCGTGTCAACTTAGAGTCTGCTGTATCATGATCGGAATCTTCGTCGATCGGATGATCTTGATGATCCTTTACGCGGGATTCGTTTTCCGCGCTAATCGAATCGCGCGCAGAAAAGCTGAAGCGATACGCAAACATTGATCTCTCTTGCTCTTCGGCTTGTAGCTCAATCATTTCTGTCGGGGTTTGCCTCATGTTGCCGCATCGCATAGGTGTTTTTCTTGACACGGTCTCGTTTCTAGAGTGGCTGCAAGTTTCTCGCAAAGCTGTCGTGTCAATAAACCGATCCGAATGCTACCACTTCTGTTTCTGCTCCTATTGCTGTTACTACTACCAATACTAAGAAAAGCCACTCGTGCAGTTACATCTATTACGAGAACACAACTGCCATTGAGTACCATCGTTGGTGTTTGCACCATTACGCCCATCAAATACAGTTCAAAAAGCGGCGCTGACCAAAAGAATAAAAATAAATCTAGATCTCTAAAAAGGCTCAGGAAATCTAGACCTTTAAAAAGGCTCAGAAAATCCATATCTTTAAAAAGGCTCTTCAATTTGTCGTCGGCTCGACAGCACAATCAACAAGATACGTCACTCTAATAGGAATGACAATGTAGCGTACGCCAAGCGGAGATGAAGCTGTTACTGTAACCCAGCTGGTTAGCTCAGTTGGGAGGTTTGACGGCCATTGACGACCATAAGAAATGCCAGCTAAGTAAAAATATATGACCAACAAAATAGAAGAAAACAGTAGACGAATAATGTGATGCCTGACAAGCATTTCAGTTTTGTGTATCTTATCTTTTCGATTGTGAAAGAGAAAAAAAGAGAGGGGGAGACTAACGATAGTAAGACGTTGGGTTGATTCACGTAAGCCGCCGTGCCGTTACTCACCGACGCCGACGTAACGTATTTTTGTTTACGATAGTTATGGTTTTTATTATTACGATTATTGCTTGTTGTTTATGCTTCGCTGGTTCATTTAGGTGTGCACCCATTCCACAAAACAAGAAAGAGGAGAGAAAGAGTAACGGCCAGCCTACGCAACAGGTACAAGTCCGCCTTGCAAGGGCCAGATGCAAGACCAGATGAAACAAGTTGTGTTCATTCCAAATTTAGCACTACATCAATAACACCACAAACAATAGCGCACCGCCTGCAACCGTGGTGCCAGCAGCAGCAACAACAACAACAACAACCGCAACAATGCGATTTCTTCTATCCCTACAGCTCAATCGAATTTCCAAGATGCAAGCTCTTTTGGCGCTTTGTACATTGCATGTATCTGCCTTTTTCGCCTTTGCCTCTTCTCCTCTCTCCCCTTATGTCTGGATATATATATATATATATATATATATATATATATATATATATATATATATATATATATTATAAATATATCTTTTTTTCACACAATGGGTATGGACAATAATGTTATGATACGCCTAGATCGCATGTATACTGACTATCACGTGTCCATATCTTCTAGGCTAGACAAACACCACTTTAGAAGTGTGCCCCGAACGGACGCTGCGTTTCCACGGTGTATGTCAAGATCCGGACGTTGTTCAAAGAAGGCAGACGATCTGCGATCACCAGATGACAGGTTTAACAAGGTACCACCAATACATACATGTATATATATATATATATATATATATATACGCGTGTACGTCACGTAGCTTTGATTGCATTAAGCTAATTTTTGCCGTGACCTTGGTGGACGCCCGTTGCTGCTGCTGCTAGAAACCATAAGCGTTGTTATATTATTGTAGTTGTTTTTGTTGTTGTTGTTGGTATTGTCAACATCATCGTCATTGTTGTTGTCGTCATCGTCATTGTTGTTGTTGTTGTCGTCATCGTCATTGTTGTTGTTGTCATCATCGCCATTGTTGTTGTTGTTGGCAGTAATGGTGGTGTTGTTTTTCCACTGGCCGACTGCGGGGGCGACTGGAGCTCGACGCAAAGGACGCTGCTTGCGTACTGTCCGGCCGGGCGAAGAGAGAACTTTACTCCACCAAACCATAGAGACGACGACGACAACAACAACAACGGCAACAACAACAACAACAACAACAACAACAACAACAACAACAACAACAACAACAACAACAACAACGACGACGACGACGGCGGCGGCGACGACGACGACGACGGGGTGCCGTTTGACTCATCTGATTCGGCTGGATCCATCGTCTTTCTTCTCAAAGCCACGAGTCGAGGCCAAGTGCACACACGAGTGGACAAAATCGCCACGCCGCTTGCTTTTGCGTTGTCTAAGGCGTTGTTATTGTTGTTGTTGTTGTCGTTGTCGTCGTCGTCTGGCCAGATCAGATCATACGGTGGCCTGGCTGGAGACGGCTGGCTGTATGCGCTATCCGAACGTACTCTCTTTCTCTCCCTCTCTCTATCTATCTATCTGTATACGTGTGTACGTCTATACACGTTAGTTATCAGTCAGCATAAACCATCCGTACCAGAAGAGCGCGGCAGCAGCGGCGGCACACGCGGTTGTCAGCGCTGCGGCATTTGCGGCCTCTTACACGTCTTAGATATGCAGAAGCAGAAGCAGCTGAGGTCGGCCGGACCGAGATGTACGTGTATCGAATACGAACGTAGAGCGACGTACAGCCCATGCAGACGACGTGCGTGTATACGACACGACACGGCATACATACACTGCTGTAGCGCTCCACTTGTAACCATCGAGTCAAAATCGAGAATCCATCTGCGAACGTAGATCCGATGCGTACATTCAACGTATTAGGCGTAGTAGTAGTAGCTCATGTTTCGTTTCTATGCGCATGATCTGTGTACACCCCCCCCCCCCCCCGCGCCGCCCAACTCCGGGGGATTGGGGTTAGCATCGGCCAATCCATCGATCGATCGATCCCCGTCCGAGGTAGCGTCTAGGCGGTGGTGCTCCATCGTGCTGGAACCTCGCCCTTGAGCAAATACCTCCCTCGAGCAAATACCTCCCTTGAGCGAATACCTCCTACTACAAGAACATCTACCAGCAAGCAGTTCTGATAATGTCCTGCTTAAAACTGTGTGTGGTACGTTTCTCCATTGAATCTTTACGCGGGACGCCTATAAAGTACCTCATGTTCATCATTCACTAGCGCAGCGGAATTTACGAGACAGAGAGAGAAGCGATTCTGGTCGAGCGATGCGGGTGAGTCGTACGCGGGCCTTCGTTCGCCCCCCACACAATTGTGTGCACTAAATGTGTTCGCTTGTGTAGACAAAGCTTCATCTGTAAAGAGCACACGGGTGCACGGGTTTCTGTTTTCCCGCGAGAACCAACAAAGAACTACGTATGTACCGGTTTTCGGCGAGTTTAAGCCTTGCGGCCGACTGACTACTGGGCACGTGACGAATACGTGTCAATATACAGATCGAATTTTCTGTTTGCGCTAGAGCTGTAAGATAGTATTCAAATTTGTTAACCCTTCTACACACATATATATATATATATATATATATATATACGGATGTCGAACGTATACAAAACCGGGCTCTTTAAAGAGACGCTCTTGGGGCTCGGCGTCACGAAGAGGAGTCTTATGGATCTCACCGTTTTAACTTTGCAAGGAACCTTGAGGATATACCACTCGCACCGGGTCCATAAGAGCGGGGGCTACCATCAAGCAAGGACACGGACAACTGACTCTTAACTTCACGTGACACCTTTTTACCACCATTTTTATTAAGGCGAGCACTGCCGAGTGTGCAAACGTATTGTAAATGGTTAATAAATTATCACAATATTTTCTATATATATATAATTTAAACGCTCAATGCAAAGATGAGTCTCATTGAATCGCAGTACGCTAACTGTTCTACTATTTACAACACTTCGATTAATTAAAGTCAATTGCATCATTGTATTGCATCCGGTACGCATTATTCTTATTAGTTTGAACAGTGCGCCTTAGGCCGGCGAATGCGGTGAAAAAAAACAGAATGTCTGAAGTCATCATTCTGCAGTTGTTTGCGTGGGAAGACACGACGCTGCGTAGAGAGCAGTAAAGTCACTCCCTTGTATGCAATGAGGAAGCGACAACACTTCGTTGTAATCACAACATGCGCACATATATATATATATATATATATATATATATACATATATATATATATATATATATATATATATATATATATATATATATATATATATATTTATTTATTGGGTTGTTACGAAAGTATTTGCGCGCTTCCTTGAGCTCTTGTTTTGATTGCCCAGAGCCCGCCAGAGGGCGATTATGGCGGGAGAGGGTAATAAATACTCGTATATATTTGCACAGAGAGGGAGCTCCGTCTTAAAAATTCGCTCGTCCGAGTGGACCGACAACGCTAACGTCGATTAGGCAAAGCAAAGTTAGACAGACAGACAGAGAGACATTTACCTCCGAGCCCCCAGCTGCTGGCTCTCACGTCTCACGATTTCGCTGCTGAGGGTCCGTCTCACTAAGGTTTTCTGAACGCCTGTAATTGTCGGTCTGTATGAAATGTCGGCTGCATTGTTGATATAAGAGATACCACCACAACATCAGCAGCGACAGCAAGAAGGACTCACACACACAAGCGCTGTCTATCCGCGGTCTCGGGTATCCGATATTTCTAACTCTTCCTCTTCGTTTTCATATGTTCTCTGCTTAGCACAACGTTTGCAGATGCAGATCCCGCCGCGCCGAGGCGACAACAGAACAACATCTTAGAAAGAAACGAAACATAAACAATATGATGTCCGTTGTGTGTTGTTCTTCGGTGTCGCGGCGACGAAGACAACAACAACAACGTCACCGTGTAGAAAGCACCATTGCAAAGAAAAGCTAAGCACCCAAACGCCAACCATCGGTCGACACCTCGAAAAGCCACTAGCTACTGGCAAACAATACTACTACCATAAGGAACCAATGACATGAGCTATATATAATATAAACAACAACAGCAATACGCAGAAGGCCACGGGGCTATTGAGCTGGCACGCCGTATACTAACCACCGGCCAGCAGCGGCTATTATTGTTGTTGTTGTTGTGATGATGATGAAGATTTTGGCATTCTTGTTGTTGTTGCTGTTAATGAGGGCTGTGCCTGTTGCTGTTGTCATTGTTGTTCCTGTCGTGGACGACGGCAACAACAACAACAACAACAACAGCAGTAATAGCAGAAGCAATGACTTCATCATCAATGTCGCACTGAGGGCGTGATTTGATTCATTCGACGACGAGCTACCGCAGCACCGCGCTAAGGACGGCATACGCCACCATTGTCAGCAAGAGAGGCAATGGACAATGGCAAAAACGACAGTAGAACCGTAGCCGCGGCCGTAGCAACTATGTTGAAAGTAGATCAGGAATGTTGCAAGTAGATTCATGCGCTTATCTTCGCTTACAAGCTGGACGCAAAAAACAGACGCCACGCATAACTTGAACGGTATGAGATGAACACGGCTGGTCACCTCAGAACGCGATTCCCGCACAAACGTACACCAAGCATGACGATAACAAGTCTCGTATCGATCCGATATCCGAAAACAACAACAATATACTCTTTTCCAACTAACTACGGTCGAAATATCCTCGGTGTGGGCATGTGTATGTCGGTGACCTACCAACCGGGAAATTCAATTACTTCAGGTAGTTACTTCAGAGGGCCAGAGAAGGGATGCTTCCGGGTATTGCCTGGATAGTAGGACTTTTCACGACGCTATCGGTCGCTTCGGCTTGTTGTTACAGCAGGTGGAAAGTTTCCGGCTATGTTCGGAAATGTTTCTAAACAAATAAAATCAACGACAACACCGACAACTACAAATCCTCGTGACAGCATAGTGTGCTGCCAAGCACGCCATCACACCCAGATGCGCTGCCACCGAAGTGTCGCGTCACATTTTCCCCGATACGTAACTCATGCACTCCTATTGTGCTCGAGCACAAGAAATAGGTGGACCTCGGCCAGACACCCCCGGCATCGAACCTCAGGTCGATTTATCGATCCAGCACACCACAAGCCAGAAGCTAGCACGTTTGAAGCCACGAAGCCGAGCAGTTAGCCAAACCACTGGAGGCCACAGTCAGAGACAACAGCGCCGGTGACAACAACGACAGCTAGCGCCTACGTCCATTATTATAGTTATTATTACTATTTTTCTTTCAACGACTACAAACTATAACCACTTTTACCATAACGACCAGAAGTAGAACAGCCAGAACAAGCGAGCAAAACACGAACAGAAAATGCCCCTATCTTAGTTTTCTGTGTTCGCCATAAGCACTCTCATCAGCACGATGAGCATCAGCATTGGAACCCGCGGCATCATCAACAACACCGATGTACTTACTACTCGTAGCAAAAAGAAACCCGAAAAATCAGAACTACTAGCAGCTAAAAGAGATCAGCTCTCATTGATTGTTGATTGATGTCCAACGGGGAAAAATCAAACGACTAATACCGAACATTGTCCGGGCTCGCGTTGAACAGTAGTTACTCGAGTGATGTGTGCCGTCTGAGGCTACCATCATCTAAATCCATAGTATATATATATATACACAAGTGGTACACGGAAATATATATATATATATATGCTTGAAATAGTATTAGATATGACGATACTCGTATATAGCGAGAGAAATGCAATCATTCTTAGCGCTACGCAAGGAAACACTGCTAGCCTGACATAGTGATATTTTAACCGCATACTACTACCCTTCCGCAATCTAGCCCTGCTCCAACTATCGGGACCGTCCCTATTGCTGCTGCTGCTGTTGTTGTGGTAGCCACAGTCAATTACACATTAACGAGAAAGAGCTGAGGAGAATAAGAAACAAAAATCCAGAGAGAAACCAAGGGAAACTGAGATAGATCCCTTCCTTTCATGCCGACCCGACGCGACGGTGACACGCAGTCAGACACGTCAAAAGGTGGAGCATTAATTGCAGGGGCGTGCACGGATGACGCGCGTGCCTGTTAATGACCACCACTGCCACCATAGGTACCTCATTTTTTTCGTTCGCGTAAGATGCATCAGGCATCGCCCACCCATCGGTGTGGGAGCATCATCTTTCTGCCGCTGAGGTAAGGAGGCGCGCCGGCACAGGCCAGCCTGGGACGCTCGTCAACGCTGTTAAAGCTGCTTCCACCGACAAGCAACTATGCGGACGTTCCATCCACCCACGTACACATCAACTGTTGCACACATACTTATATACATATACACAAAAATATATGTATACATATATATTATATATATATATATATATATATATATATATATATATGTATACACACATATATATATATATATATATATATATATATACGGTAATCATATTACACATAGAACCATCATTGGTTTGCTAATAACATAATCCCCAAGAAATGCACATTTTCCTGAATTTGTTGGATTTTATGAGCGTAACAGCAACAGAACGTAAACACTTCTCTCATATATATATATATATATATATATATATATATATATATATATATATATATATATATATATATATATATATATATATTGCTTTTAGCCCGGTGCTAAACTGTCCCAACCTGTGGGCCGATATGATTCCCCTAGACATAGAAGGTCTGGCTATTACTTCAAAAAAATAATATGCTTGATTTATGTGTGCTTTCTTTAGCAGAGACATAGCGCGACATGACCATGAGCAGCCAAGTCGAGCAAATCTAAAAAGCAAAGCTGGGGTTCGGACCTGCTTCGATAGCTGTCGTTTGTGGTTGAGCAAAACAAGAGAGTTCCGCTGTTTGGAATGTTGCATTGGCCGTTCAAGCCACCGCCACTCTCAGAAATGTACGAGTATATCTGCATAGGCACACGTTATCTACCCGCATCGTAATCAACGCTATTTAGTAATCTGTGGATTGTTTGCCAATGACGCTATATCTATACGTCATAACGTTCGACACTTCTCTTGGGTCTTCTGTAGCTTTCTGGTTGACAATCTGATAAAAGAACGCTTTGTTTTATTAAATGAATAGATAACTTGACTAGGATAATAATAATAATAATAATAATAATAATAATAATAATAATAATAATAATAATAATAATAATAATAATATTTCTTATAGTATGGGACTAGCATAGGAGTTCATACGGCTAGCTGGGTTAAGGTAGACAATCGAAATTTGCATCGCTTGCCCGGCCCGCGCTAGACAACCCCTTACTATGCGTTAGAGCTTGATAACGCATTAATGTCAAAGCGGTCAAATGTGTCGTCTTTTTTATATAAAACCTGATGTCTAACCAGTCTCGCTAACAATACAAATTAGGCCACTTCGAAAGACTGCTCTCAATTGACAAAATACGGATTTGATAAATAATATCTCTCTACTTAATAGTAAAAAAAATATTTAGAAGGAAAATATATACAGTAATATGAGCAGACTGAGAATACAGTTCATATTCAAAACCATCTTACAAAAAACTCAAAAACATTAAACTGAAGCGAGCTTTAAATTCAATTAATTAATTATTGAAGTATAAGACGTCCACGAATGTGAGCACCAATATATATATATATATATATATATATATATATATATATATCTAAGACTGTCTAGAGGACTCAACATAAGCAGCAAAAAAATTCTGTTGGGTTGATACGGTGCCAACTCAACGTCGCCAATACTTTTACTCTAGAAGGAGCGTTTCGGTTCCAATTGCGCACTTCAATGACCTGTTCCATTCCTGACAAACTCAGAACTAAGTATTTAAAAGACATGCCGCTTGATATAGCGTGTTCGCAGCTTCCCTGATATGATGATGGTGATCAACACCATTATGAGTAGGAGAGAATGATTACCACAACTTTACATCCTAAACACAACTAGCTGCACACGACACATTTGTTATAATAATAAAATGAATATTATAATAATAAATTGCTTAAACTAATAAAATATATTATAATTGTAATGCGCGTAATAATATAAATGCCCGCTTAAGTTACTCGCCTCGTCAAAGCGAATCATACTATCCACCGATCGTGTACTGAAGTTTGCAGATATGCACAACAGGATAAAGGCAACTGCACGTCACGCCAATTAACTACATGATTTCCATAAAAGCTTACTAAAGTACAATTAGCGCTACAATACTAGTTGTATATATATATATATATATATATATATATATATATATATATATATATATATATATATATATATATATATATATATATATATATATATATATATATATATATATATATATATATATATATATATATATATGAACAGAAGTGCAATTCCATAAATTAATTTGGAGATACGCCAGCCATATTTGATTATTGATCTATTTTGTTCGCGCGACGATCTTGATAGTTTCCGACAGTAGCAGACAGACCGACACATTCAGCGTTGTAAATTATCCGGGACTAGGGAACCCAAGGATCTTAGATTTACATGACATAATAAAAAGCTCATGCATGACCGACTTTCATATTGGTAAGCTATACACATGAATCTTTTGGAAGAGGACATTTACAAATGGTGACTACTATTAAGCAGCGATCATGGAGATTTACGCAATACGACATATATATATATATATATATATATATATATATATATATATTGTGGTTGATTTACTCAACGAAAATATAATAAAAAACTAGATGATACAGGAACAATACTATGTAGTTCATCGCAAATGTTCCTTCATGCACGTCATATATATATGTAGTCCATAAGATATCTTCATATATATATATATATATATATATATATATATATATATATATACATATATATCGTCCATAAGATAGCATGCGATTTAAATGTCATAAGTCATACGCTTTATCGCGGCACGACACACTAATAACAAATATCAGAATCATTGGGTAGTATATACATAGCCAGTTTCGAACAAACAAAAAAACGAAATAGCCAACATCCTAAAGAACATTAAGTGTCTGCCCTGTCTATATATATATATATATATATAATCCAAGTAAGATGAGCAGCCATAACAGGAGCATTAGCTGTACCTGTTGGAATAAGGCCAAATTAGCTGCTTAGCAGATTTGGCAACAACCCCCACAGCAGTCGAAATACCTACTACGCGGATCCAATCGTATGCTAAAAATGTCTTTGACGTAAAGATTCATTGTAGATAACCTATCATTCGATGTAAACACCGGAGAGCAGCAATAGCAGCAATGTCTATGGCCTGCTAGCATACGCCAGCTGCAGCCGCTTCTTATCATTTGCTGCTGGACTTCACATCATTGCCCGCAACACGCCGTCCGTTGCCTGCCTTCAAAGCCTGCGCAATGGCCCGTGCAAACGGGAGATACTGAATGCATATCGTGAATAGGTTGGTTGATTGATTCCCATCGCAACTGCGATGTCAATGCCAATAACATGGAACGAACTAAATAGCTGCGCGGACACGGGCTTAGTTCTCATCATGGCGATTGACGTCGTCTTCGTGTCGTCGTGGTTGTCGTGACGTAAGTTCTACTTAACTGAGTAAAAACAACACACTAAACACTTCTACAAACCCCTCAAAACTGCGGCAATTTGGGTTCAAGGTTTTCAGAAAAGTACACTCCAAGCCGATAGATGTCGGGCCCGTTGGTATGCCGATCGAATTGAGATTCGTAAAATCATAAAGTTCATAAACGGTGTCATGTTGGACACGCTCTCCGTGTGGAGACACATTCTTTTTTGTTCTGGGAGGTTTCGGGAATGCATGATGCACATGCGCCACTAGCAGCCTGCGTGACTAGTGTGAGACTCGCAAACCCACTAAACCCGGATTCCTCCCCACCCCCCCAGGTTCGGTATTACTTTGGCATAACATCGAAGGTGTGGAGACACGTGCGAAATGCCAGCGAAACGATGTTCACACCTCTTTTTTTTGATGCAGATACGCTTGTCTCTCTGTATGGCCCAAAATGAGCAAGCATCTGGCAAACAATCAAAGGTTACAGGGGTACTAAGTTTCATATGAATGCCGTCCAACATACCCCAAAATAAACGAAATGTGAAGCTTTAAACTTATATATATATATATATATATATATATATATATATACATATATATACAGTTAACACAACTATAGTGTGACGGTGGCACACGGTGCATGATGTCGAATCAATAGTGTCAGAAACATCACCAGCAACATAAACAACAACAACAGCAATCACGACAAGAACATCACTAACCGCGCGTTTTACGCAATCGGAAAAGTGAGTTCAGCGGAGTCAAAAATGAACACATACTGGTGACGCAACAAGACTCGAACAAACCACGTGTTTTTAACAGCTGCTGCTGTTGCTGCTTCGAAGAGCAGTGAGTGGGCTCTTAGCGTATTTGAGAGAAGGCCATTACAGGCGGTAAAAAAAAACAATACAAAAACAACGAATAATATTAGTAATAGTAGCAGTAGTCGTAGTAGTTATTACAATGAACAAACAGCACCAGTAATTAATCACCTGTAATTACGAACATATCATCATCTGTCACACGCATACGATTTGCTAGCGACACCCATGGAATGAAATCTGTAATCGGTCGGATTTTCGTCAACAGCAGCAGGAGCTGATTGCTTTCAGTTTGTCTTCTATCAAATGTAAAGTAACTACATTTTATCGAACAAATAGCACACAGAATAACGGCGCAACCAGTCCGTCAATGATTTAGTTGGTCAGAGAGAGATAAACAGATAAGACAATAATAGCAGATAGTCGGGTATCGATATCAAATATACGATATAACGTCTAAATGAGAGAGATAGAAGGAGAGAAGGGAAACGACGTAATGTGTTCAGCACTATAAGCGTAATATAGATTTGGTTAAAGATACGAGATTTGGTTAAAAACGCAGGAAAATCAGTTGTTCTTCTGAAACGGGGGGCATTCGTTCACTAAACGTCGAACGATAGGGAAAAGCTATCAAAGTAAATCTTTTGCAGAGAAAAAGCGTTCATCGTGGAGCTCATATGTGGCTCACATCGATGCTACACAAATGCTGCCTCCCTATAGCCCTTCCTCACAGTCGTCCTCGAGATGAAGGCATAAATAGATAGCTGATGAACTATTAGAACGATAGCAATACAAGAAAAAAAAAACAGCAAGAAAAGGCGGGATCGATATATATATATATATATATATATAGAGAGAGAGAGAGAGAGAGAGAGAGAGAGAAAGAGAGAGAGAAATGGGCAATCTTCATCAATAGACGATCACAATTTGACGTTAGCTTTTCCATTTTCATTGCATACAATTCAGCAATTTCAGCAATTCCATTCGGACACTTACCTCGTCCTTCACTCGGGACACTTTCCTCTCCTGATTGAAGCTGAAGTCTGTAGTAGTCGCACAGTAAACGTAGAAGTACTTGTAGCAGCAGCAGCAGTAGTAGATATAGAACACGTAGTAACTCAAGTTATTGTAGTAGCAGTAATAGTTGAAGTAGTTGAAGTGCACTCGCTTGCAGTTAGGTCCTCGAAGTTGACAGGTCCTTCACACCGATCGGCTGAGAGACCGACGATTCACACACACATAGGCGGCGATGACATCAACAAACAAACATAACAGTAGTAGTAGTAGAAGTCGTCGTTGTCGTCGTAACAGCAGTAATAACAACAACAATGATAACAACAAAAACGGGTCGAGTTTATGCGCTTATCGCCAGATCTATCTTTTGATAGTGTGCACATGTACATTGAGCATGAGAGGAGCACACCTCCATGTACAGAAAGAAATACGTGTATTAAGCATATGCATTCACACACCCACACTCAGAGAGAGACAGCCAGATAGACATGTAAAGTAAGTAAAGTTTTCGGGCTGACCCTCAGCCAAGATTTAACGTCCACGGAACTGTTTTTCACATTGCTTCATAGACGGACGACCCCCATAACCACTTAAGCCACCACGCCACCGGGCTCGACAGATAGACATGTGGACAGACGAAACCAGTCCTTCGTTACACCTCGAAGACTTGTTTGTTTTCTGTATAGAGAAGCGCCGTCGCATAGGTCGCTCGTCCTGTGAAGAAACTTTGAAGAAAACTATGAAGAAACCAATCAATCACTAGTTAGTTGGGATCCATCGCATCAAGCCTTTGGCATCCTTTGTCGTGTCTACGACGAAAGACTAAGGCGATATCTCCCCCCCCCACGTCCTCACCGGTCGCACATGCGGACTGCGCGTCAAGCTGTTCGCAATGTTCATATGATCATTGGTGGAGCTTGAAGTCGGTGATTCGCGGAGAGTAGAAAGGTGCTGAATAAAAAAAATATTAAGCTTCCTTGCCACTGTGGCAGAAGCAGTGGCAGCGGTAAGTGGATGGCTTCAGTTCAACATGTTGTTGTTGTTGTTGTTGTCCAATTTAATCATGTTATTGTTGTTGTTGTCCAATTTAATCATGTTGTTATTGTTGTTGTTGTCCGGGTTCATCATCTACATGTTGTCCGCCCGTGGGACATGGGACCTCAGCCTAGTCTAGTTCGTGTCTAGTGCTTTTCTCCGCTTGTCTCCTAGCCTCAAGAGGTAGCGTAGTTGCTAATCGACGACGACGACGACGATGATGACAAATTTAACGATTTCAATTAACCTATCATCTATTTGTTGCTGATGCTGTTTTAATCTCGTTCTACTGGTACGGCAGCTGGCTGATCACCCATCAGTCCCGCGGTATTGTGCAGAACACTACCGCTGTTGCTGCTGCTGCCGTGGTTTTCCAGATAGGTACGTTTCTACATCTTCGTGCCTTCGTTTTCAGGCACGAAGAAGATGGAACACTCCGATATGATTTTGCTCCCTTTTCCCTGTCTATCTGTCTGTCAACTGTCTCACTCTATATCTCCGGTGGGACAAGTAGAGATATCTGCACACAGGCAAGAGGTAACACGGGACGAGCTATGTTGTCAACGACAACAAACACAGCAACAATAAATAACAACAGCCACAACTGTTATAACAACAACAACCACAACTGCTATAGTACAACAACAGTATGGAAAAGAACGAGAACATGTTGTTACAGCTCGGTTGTGATTGTTGAAGCTTTCGCTGCCGCTGTTGTTGTTAAAATGTTGTGGCAAGGAAGATTGGGCGGAAAAGAAGAACGTACTCAAAACTCGGATCTTGCCGTTAGACATAACTACCAGCATAAGTAACAGCTGCAAGAATATTGCCAGCATCCATATCCGCTGGATGTCACCGTTGTTGTTGTTGTTGTTGTTGGTGTTGTCCTGTTTGTTGCTGTTGTTGTTGTGACTGTGCTTGTTGTTGTTGTTGTTGTTGCTGCTGTCGTCGACGTCGTCGTCGTCTTCATTACACCCATTTAAATCTGTATCGCAGCAATTGATGGTTTTGCTTCGCAATTTGTATTTGTGATATCGATTTTAGCTTCTGCCGAGCCGAGCTACTCACTGGCCAAGCCACTGAGCAGCCAGTCGCACACGGACTCGAGTCTAACATCAGCAACAACAACAACAACAACCACAACAACAATACCAACAATTAAACTAAAGCAAACATTAAACTAAAACCAGCAACAATAAAACAAGAAGAACAACCATCAACAACAAAAACAACATCAACAACAACAACTACATCCACCGCAAGCGCACAACCACAATCACAACAACAACAAACACACCATGACGAGCACAACTTGTCCGTCCGTAGGCGAAATAAGTAGTAGTCGACAACTAGATAGCCATATATATATATAGGTGGGTCTGTCGGTGGGTTGATCTGTATTCACTAAGATTCTAGGCTAGGCTTTAGACAGACTACCTTGGGACACGACGAGAGACGAACAACTACACCAACAAGGCAACAACATCAACAACAGCAGCACCAAAACTGCTTGATTACTTTGACATGATGATAATGCAGTAACATAACTAACACCAGCCAGGGGAAACCACCTACCACCACCACCAGCTGATGATATGTTGTTCTTTGTTCCGTCGTCGACATCGTCGTCGTCGTCGTTGTTGTTGTTATTGTTGTTGTTGTTGTTGTTGTTGTTGTTGTTGACGACTGTGGACTGAATGAGCTTGTGAGGGCGAGGGTGCCGACTCGCCACCACCAATATTATCCATCACCGCGTCAACAATCACGGCACGCGCGCGCCACCTGGCGACTATGGGCGGAACTATTCAAAACTAAACTACTACTAAACTACTACTACTACTACTACTGGTCGATCCCTTTAGTTTGTGTAGCTAGCTGGAAGTAGATAACTCCGTAACTAATAAAACGCGTGTGCGTAGACAATGATGTTGTTGTTGTTGGTGGCGGTGTTGTGTTTATTGATCTGTGCTACTGCGATCTTGTAGCGTCTGCTCTTGCTGCTGCTGCTGCTGGAAGATCAGCTGTTTATACGAACCTTTGTTTATACGGGCGGATGTAGGCTGGGTGGGCCTGGTGAGCTTGTCAAAAGCCATTTTTTTTCAAATTTGCCGCCGCCATCGATGAAGATCGACGACGATGATATTAATAACGGGTCATCCTGTTTACTATACGTCTTATGTGTCTTTTGTATTATTAGTATTATTATTATTAGTATTACACTGTTGGAGTAGGTACGTTCGACCCTGGAACAAATCTAGCTGGAAAACTCTACGCAGGCAAATTTCGAACGCGGTTTATCGCTCTCTGAAGTTTGATGATAACCTAAGATGCAGTTCCGAGATGTCGCGGGTCGGTTGAAGTAGCGCTACGGCGTAACTACGCATTGCCCCGTTCGAGAGTAATAGGGAAAACAAATGCTATATGTGACGGTACTAATGCCTGCTTGTACGAACGAAGGACTTAATGCCATTTGCTCGTTCTTGAGTCTAGCAATCTGGCTGGCAGAGTGGTCTGCCATACTAGAAAGGAAAATAAATCTTCTTGTAAATCTCGTTCTTAAGCTCTAGCTAGCAGCAAATGATGCGTAACTAAGACATACTATATTTATTTTCGGAGAGATTCGCAAATATTCGGGTATGCGGCAAGCTTTTGCTTCTCATTCATCAATTTCGTGGTCGACATTTCTGATGACGCCGATTTTAAGACTTAAGGTCAGGTCGCTGAATTACCCATGCATATTCTCTTGAGATGTAAATTTTCTCGTTCATAGAGGTACATTTGTGTAATTACTTTTCGGGCTGACCCTCAGCCAAGATTTAACGTCCACGGGACTGCTTTTTGCATTGTTCCATAGACGGACCACCCCCATAAATACAAATCGGTGCAATCGTGGGGCTCGAACCCGCGCACCTGCTATGTGTCCCCTCCGGTGGCGAAGCGCAGACGAATGCACCCACCACGCTATTACCGGGTAATTATGAATAGTCAACCACTTCGCAGCAGGCGAATTTAGAAAGCAGCTTGAGTGTGAGAGCTCGTGGGGACATTACTGCATTCGACCGGTGGTTTTTCCATTTCCAATCTCCCAGTCCCTGTTCCAGCCGTTGGATATCTACGACTCAATGGAGACAGCGATCATCTTTAAATGATTCTTACAAGAATTCTAGACATATGATATTGTCTTTCAATGATTATATAGATTATTACCTGAAGAGAAAGCGTTCTCTATTACAGTGTCATCATTTAACCCAGTTGAACTTAGGGCATCATTCCTGAAGAAGAATTTGAACGAATACAGTTTTTTAATGCTGAATACAGTTTTTTAATGAGTGTACACTGACAGAGAGCAAATGTAAAAAAACCTAAGCATAGCTCCAGCCCCTTAGTCACAATGGCTTTTTTTTATAAGGCTCTGATATTAGGATGATCATAATAACAAATACAAAATAATAAGGAAACATATAATATGAACACTCCACACTGGCCATTAATGGCTTCGAAGACCGGTGAACCTTGTGCAAACAATTTCAAATGCAGCAAAATATTAAAATTCTAGATACATAAAGTAAAAAATAAAAACATAGCGGGTTTGGAAGCAAATAAATGCATCATACGAGAAAAGAAGTATATCATACTTAACTGATTATATATATATATATATATATATATATATATATATATATATATATATATATATATATATATATATATATATATATATATATATATATATATATATATAGTACTGTTTGTATGTATGGCAGCTAGCTATTAGCATGTTTATATGAGCTTCGAGATTTCGGAACGTATCCTCCGTAGAATTTTGTCAAGTACGAAATAGGGTTTTTCTTCGGTTTTTCTACATTTAGTAACACATATTTTGTTAGATAGGTAGGTAATTAGTTAGTTAGGTAGATAGGTAGGTAGGTAATTAGTTAGTTAGGTAGATAGATAGGTAGGTGGTTAATTCGTTTGTTAGGTAGGTAGTTCATTAGTAGTTCGTTAGGTAGGTGGAGCTGTTGACGTCCTGCCGACGTCTGAGAAAGAACTTCTTTTGACGGGACAGAGAAAGGCATCATGTCATTGTTGTATAGTATAACAAAAACACGAAAAAGGCATCTAGATGCATTGCATTACCGTGGAATTCCACACCACACATCTACAATAGCTGTGGCGGTGGCCAGGGTGACTGACGCGAGGTCTGCGCCAGCTTGGCGGGTGTTTTCAAAACTCCGCTCCCTCCGCGTCTACTGCTGCTGATGCTGTAGCTGCGCGAAGCCGGGACGGCATGAAAGAGACAGAGAGAGAGTTCGAAAAGACGAATGCTAAAAGACCCAGTCTTCTGCCACCAGCTAAGCCGGTCAGTTAGTTTGCTAATCTGCCCGCTCGACTGTCGGACGCATGATACGAACAAAATAAGGTAGAAATGAGCAGATTATTATTCTGCTGCGGCGTTCGAATGTGGTGGTGTTGGTGTTGTTGTTGATGTTGTTGTTGTTATGGTTGTTATGGTCGTTGTCGTCGTTGTTGTCGTTGATGCATGTGCTGTCGTGATGTGATAATTGCAGCAATGTCTTGGTCTGGCGAAGATTCGGAACAATGATTTTGGCGAATGGGTGTACACCACCTCCTCCACCACTACAGGATACAACCGTGGTAGTGGTGCCTCGGGTTTTCGTTTGTTAGTGTACCAGGAGCACTCGCCATAGCCTCAACAGCAACAGCAGCAGCATACAACAAATAGCAGAACTCCCCATAGTGTAATATTGTAAGTTTCGCGCGTTGCCGACCGTAGCCGTTTGCTTGTGTTGGGAATGCTTGGTTAGGCTATCCAGTTTAAGAAGTTAGTTCGTTAAATAGGTAGGTAGATTGTTAATTTGCAGTTGTATCAGTTAGGTAGGTAGGCAATTAGTTCGTTAGGTAGGTAGGTAATTAGTTCGTTAGGTAGGTAGGCAATTAGTTCGTTAGGTAGGTAGGTAATTAGTTGGTCAGGTAGGTAATTAATTAGTTAGTTAGGTAGGTAGGTAGGCAATTAATTAGTTAGTTATCCGTTCGGTGACGTTTGGTGAGTTGGTGACGTCTTGACGACGTCTGAAGAAAGAACTTCTTTCGACGGGAGAGAGAGAGAAAGAGAGGTCGAGAAAGTGAGAGGAGCACACCTGACGGCGTGGTTCTGTTCGATCTTGTGAAGTTTGTTGTTATTGATGCCGCTCTACCAAGCTGCCGCTCGCTGTATATATATATATATAATATATATATATATATATATATATATATATATATATATGTGTGTGTGTGTGTCCTTTAAATAACGCAAAAGCGTTTTACAATCAGCATAGCAGCATTTTGTGTTTGTGTGCAATTAATAATTAAATCAAACATGATGATCAAATTTATCATTTACTAGCTCTTATAAGAGCTAGTAAAGCATCAAAGATTGCTTTTTAAACGACAGAAGCGAGCAAGGTTAATAGTTAGAAACTTTCTGCTGTTAACGCTGGAAATAGGAGCAACTTAGCAATTTAATACATTCTTTTTAAAGCATACTCTATTGCATATACTATATAAGATGTTTGCATTGCTCTACTTTTGTCGTTCCAGTAAACCGGATATAATATTTACTAATCTTTATTGCTAGATGTTCGTATTATACGTTACTAAAATTACTGGAACCATACATCTAATGAACTCCTTGTTTTTACAAACAAACTGCTTTCAGATCCTAGGAAATAGAACACATTCGATATTTTAAAAATATATCCAAACCATGTATTATTTGTAATTTGTATTGAAGGTATCAGTGTAGTATTATTATTCTCTCTTAATAATATTCTTGGATCCTTATATTTACCATCATATATGTGTTTCTGTCTGTATTTTCTTTTTAACTTTGTGTTGCTGAATAACGTCGTTGTGTAAGCTACTTTTGTGAATGTGGCTTTTTCTCTTTGCTGCTGTGCTCTGTTTGTGTTTGCAAGGTATGCTGTTTATATAAGCTTGTCATTATAGTTTCATCATGCTTTATTTGTCTTTTAACCCATTGACTAAATTTTAAAGGGTAGCCTTTTATCTGATCCATATAACAACAATTTATTATACCGACCTGCAATTTCGAATTATGTTAAGTTCCTTTTCCGTACACAATATGCAGCTTTTTTTTTTTACCAGACTAATGTTATCGTGATTTGCTGCGCAACATTAGCTGTACTTTATTTAACTCACTTCTTGGATCTGAATCATATCAATATTGCTACTTTTACGGGATCTTGACGACGTACCATATGCAGCCAATTGACGGATCAGCCTGGATCACATATATTCGAATTTAGATTCCTATACTCATAATAATACTTGGCAAAAACTCCATATATTCCATAAAGAGGAAGATGACTTCTTTAACAATTGTTCAATATCAAAAACTACTACTCACCATATATTAATGTTTATCGGCTTTTTTACACTTAGTACATATCACGGGGGAAAAAATGACTAATTAATGTTCTAGTTAGATCTTTGAAACATTTTTGATACACATAATTTTATTTTCGCCACAAAGTACCACCAATAGCTTATGGTCCTTGACTGCACAGAGAACTATTTCTAGACCTTGAGTGCTCAAATTTCACCATTACCTGGCTGCAATAAGGATATAACTTAATAAACTTCTTAACACGCACGTACCGAGGGAAATTTACGAGTGGCAACATGTTTCCTTGCACCAGCAGCACCCCGATTTGCTCTGATGATTGTTGAGTCTATTATTTCCCACTTGGTGCCTTCAGCAACAGCTGATGTGTGAAAAATCATCTGCCAAATCTCAAATTTCTTCTATTTCATTCAGCGTTTATATGCAATTTCGACCAATATCTCGGCTATTTTCCATGCTCAGCAGGTAATGTTGTTCTACATGTTGCTTCTGCTTTCCCTATCCACATTACTGCAGCTATATATTTTTGTTACTTTTTGCACTTCCTCTTTTATCTCCCTATTTCCCTGGATGCTATTCTATTTTAATTATTGGCTAACTATATTTGTTCCGTAATACTCTATTATAAATTTGCCATATCTGCTGTGCTCAATGGTAACGTTGAAACGAAAAAACTACGAAGTAAATCCGTTGAAAATACCTTAAGGTATACGCAAAGTGTTGTCTAACGAAATAGCTAAAATTAGCCCAACTTGCTCAAAAATCACTGAGAATGATATGCAAGAATTTTCGTTCAAACTAGAATTATTGGTGCCGACTGATATATGTACAAAAGTATATTTTTTGCTTCCAGAAGAATGAATACCTGCCCTTGTTTAATGAACACTTTACCTGTAATTATTAGATTTTCGCTAGTAATATAATTGGCGTTAAATTTCATGTTTTACTGATTCTTAAACCTGTATCAATGGTTAGATGACAATAGATACACGCGGAGACAACTAAAACTGAAACGTAAGTCTGTCTCATATACTTCTTTTCAATGTTTGATCTGTGCTAAATACTGAGTGTCATTTATAGAGCGCTCTTTAGCCGCGGAATCTAGGCGAGTGAGAAGTGAGAAATATCAAACACTTTATAAGGGGCAGAATAAATGAGTTAAGTGTTATATATATATATATATATATATATATATAGACGAGCAAACTTTGGTTGCTTTTAGGTGTCCCTCGATGGAGATGGAATCCGTCGCGGAGCTGATGCAGGAGAAGGATTCAGGTGCGCCCGAGGCAGTGGCCTCACCAAATTCTCCAGTAAGCAAAAATGACTCTCGGGACTGGGAGAAAGTGAGACTCGTCAAACGGATCTTCGGACTGCCTTCGATCCTGGAACGTTACTACTGTCCCAGGTACAGAGCAGCAAATCTTTATCGGCTAACATCACATTTAGTATACACTTCTTGAACAGGTGAACAAGTCGTTACAATCTATCATTACAGTACTTTACGACATACTACACTTACACGGGCTCCAGCCTGTAAATCTGTTAATATTTTAAGCATAATAGCCTTACGTGGTGCTTCAGGAACTTTTTCCGATGATCATGATTTTAGAACTGAGGTTGTCTGTGACCGGTACTGATCTGTTGTGGATTGCCCATCATTTCAAAGCAGATAGTTTGTTCGGAGAGTATCTTTTAGAGGAAATTTTGACTGAGGACTTGAATGACTATGGATCACGTTTTGTTGCAGATTTCATCTGGACACTGACGACGAGCGAGCGCACGACTACCTCATTCTGCTTCATTCGAATCGCATTGGCGTCCTCTGCTTGGCGCCTTCACATCCTGTCATCCGCAAACAGCTTCAGGTTGACGAGGTTGATTTTCGAGTCAACGAATCGCTCAGCCGCCTCGATAATAAGGTATGCTACTTTTATTTTTCGTTAGTTTGTAATCTAATAGCAGGCGCACACTGCCAAAGATATATTAACCACCGAAACTGTATTCGACACAGATAATACCGTACCTTTACGTCTAGACGAAATGCTATAAGAAAAAAACGAAAGTTCTGTTGGATTCCTAAGTTAATCTCGAAATAATTTCATACATATGGAGTCACTTCAATTAACTATACATATGTAGCACCCCTTGCTATATTTTTTGCCTAATACTTATAAGGAGAAAATTCCTTACAGAATATCTCGTTTTTAGACGCAAAAAGTGATCAAAATGGGTATTGACACCCTAAAAACTTTCGAGGTTCACTTCCCTTAGAAAATTCGGAAGTGAGCGGTACATATTATAATCGCTTCAGATGACCAACTATACCGCTCAGGCAAGGTCATTGACTATAAGGTGGGTTGGGTAATATACCCTATGCAAAATACAGCATATTGACACACGTGTATGCGGGCTTTGTCATACGCGGTACATGTTCACATATGGAGTACGACTCCTCTGTAATTGAACAATTTGGGACATTATTCGAGCTCTGCTTGCTTCAAACAGTCGAACAAAGGGCGGTTCTTTTCATGTCTAATCGTTTCGTTGCTCGGCAAAGCTAATAGCACGCTACGCCTTTCTAATTCCACCAGATACAACAGGATCTTCGTAGCATAAGCTCGAATCTTTTTCGAGCCTGTGCGGCGCCAGTACATCGTTTACCTAGTTAGAGTTATGTAATCTAGTTAGGCTCAGTATTGATGCATATATGCAACTGTACGCAGTCTTCGAATAGAGCTTTGATATGGTGAGCGGATCAGTTAGTTTTCCATTGGAATGCCGGTGGATAACTAGAGCACCCTGAAGTTTGGGCGACTTATTTCTGGTGATGAATAACAGAACTAAAGGAGGCTCACCTTAAGAATAGCTTTCTAATTTAATTGAGTTAAAGCTTTACATCTGGAGCCACCGCTGTCTTTTATGGTGAGCCTTCGCATTATCTTCGATGGTTAGCCATTAGTAATTCAAAAGAGATCTAAGGCTAAGTGTAACTACAATTAGTGGTACATTATGTGGAGTATATGAATGCAGTGATTTACTTTTGTATAATTTTCACCGGGTCTATACACTTTCAGGTAAAGGGCAAACGTAAAAAAGGAGGACAACGTGTTAAAAAGGATAGTCTTCTCTGTACGATTAGGGCCGGTGAAGAGTCATTCAAGGTTCCTGCTTGTATTCCGGGTAAGCTGTGCGCGCGGATATAAAGATATATTTTATGTAGCAGGGCCCACTGTACTGCTATTTGGTACTACTGTAACAATGCATCCAGAAAGATCAGCACGTATACCTAGATGTACATAAACGTGAGTTGTATTTTGGAAATGATAGCAGAAAGCATTAAGAGTTGTTTGCCATCATATGCGTACAGTCCAAGAAAACACCATGAGGAGACATATATATATATATATATATATATATATATATATATATATATATATTATCCGTTGAATGGCAGTGTGGACTGATTAAGCTTGTAAACTCACATGTATGGCGTTTTGCTACTTTACCGTGAGGCAGAATTAGTATTATTCGTAGTCATTCCTGTAGCAGTGTCTGTCGCTCTATTCTAGTTCTGGTTTATAATTTGGTTGAAATAATTCCGTAAAAATAACCACAGGCTTTCTTTTTCTTGGCTATGTCTTCTATTTTCAGGGGCCCTGATTGAGGTGAATGCCCGCCTAACAGATGATCCGTCCATTCTCTCAGCGGACCCCTTTCGAAGTGGTTTCATTGCAATTATCCTGCCACCGTTCAGCCTCGAGGAACAGCTGCGTACCGCAGCGTACACAAATCCGGATAACTATTTGGAAATACGGAAGGATCTCATTGATGCCAGGTTCCGTAGCTAGGCCAACCTGCATGGTACCCAGTAAAGATCTAAAAACAGGGACCAACGGCGCCAGTAACAACAAGGGAACGACCTAGCTATATGTGTACATAACGTATTGTCATAATGAGGCATGACACTCGCCTTGGCGATGATTGGTGGGAAGAAATGTCGTCAAAACCTGGTTTTCGTGTTCTCAGCCCCTCGAAATGA
This sequence comes from Dermanyssus gallinae, assembly GCA_003439945.1. Taxonomy (NCBI): domain Eukaryota; kingdom Metazoa; phylum Arthropoda; class Arachnida; order Mesostigmata; family Dermanyssidae; genus Dermanyssus; species Dermanyssus gallinae. The sequence goes on along the minus strand of QVRM01005378.1, from coordinate 1,178,726 downwards.
ATGCTGAAGACATTTTGTCTAAAGCCTCCTAATTGTCTTTTGCCTACTGGTGCAAATTTAGAAAACATGTTGCCTAGTGCAAACGGGTAGCTTATTCAGTCTTGTACCGCGTTCGTGACACGAAGGCCTTAGTCTAGTCTGAATAGAGTATGTACATAACTGTGAATATGGTGCCATAGTATCGGATATACCTACCCGTTGTGCTCATGATTTGTACGTAGATAAGCAGAGAGATGTCACTATTTCTCGGTTGTTTCAGCAGCCAGTGGCCATCCTACTATTGTGTCTGTATTTGTGGTTGAATAAAGCATCATTTCTTTGCAATAAACAGCCGTTATCGTTGCTAGTTCTAATAGTCGCTATACAGTATTGTGGTTAAGATTAACATTAGTTAATAGTTTCCATATTATGTGTGCATGGGTTTCGTTATTGTCGAGATGGATAGGTCACGTTGAGACCGGGGAAACGCTGCATATGAAAACAAAACCAACAGTAAAATTTTGGAAGCGTATTGGCATTTGTTTCGGTTTTTATTATTCTGTTTTTACCTACTGAAGTGTTGTATATGAAGCTGTCAACGAAATACATGAAAAAAACTTTGTTTTCTATTGTTTACAATATTCCTCAATGGCACAGAAATCACTGCTCACTAGTTTATATATATATATATATATATATATATATATATATATATATATATATATATATTTATAGATAATTCAATAGTCATTTATGCTAGGGTGTATTACCACATAAGATAAAATGCATATGGCAATCGGTAGAAAAATAATATTTACTAGAGTAACCCGCAGCGAGCTTAGCCGCAAGGGCCACATGCGCTTGTAAACTGTCAAGCGAAACATACTATAAAAGGGGCACTCTACAGTTCGTTCTTCCGTTGTATTTTGACCAGCTCGACCTCAAATGTAAGTGTGGCGTCACCTGCAAAGAAAAAAAACGTAGTCATTATTGAAAATAATACAGCCCACACATGTAGTGCGAGGGATCTACGGCATAACAACAAGCGAATCCCAATAGCCGAAACCAGCACCCTCTTATTGCATAAATTTGCAATAAAGATACTTGTCTTATACATAATAATACAACTGAACTAAACAGTGTTAAACAGATTATAAGGTCTCTTAGGAAAACCGGTATATGATCTACACTTGAACCGAGAGGCTTAGTGTTCGCTAGCGAAGCAAGACCTGATGGGGTAACTATTGCATTATAGTCAAATAGGAAGTTCTTAGTTTAGGGTGCAACGGTTTCGTGCACAACCGCGGCTTTCTACTTCCATCACAGCTCAGTTGAGCCGGGTGGGTAGCAACGCACGCGGACGCCAGAAAACGGGATAAATGCGCTGAACTGAAAACAATATATATTTTTGTGTCTTTTGTCATAGAGACACTAGGACCAATCAGCAATGGAACCGAAGTATTCCTCAAAGAATTAAGTGAACGAATTCAGGAGGTCACGAGTGATCGAAGAGAGGGTCAATTCTTGAGGCAAGCGTTGTCTTTGGCCGTTTTCAGAGGGAATGCGGTATCTATTTTAGGCGCCATAGAGTAATTCTTTTAAAAAAATGCGATAATACGTTCAGACCTTATAACTCTAATATTGTTTAACATGCACTAGTACCTAATAATAATTATTTTCAAACTTTTTTTAATAGAGAAAGGAAAAATGCACGTATGCACACTCTACGCATAGCGTATACAATATGTGAGAAAAAGCTAAAATAAGTTCTGCCTTCCCAGCCGAAGAAAGCACTTATGAAGGAGCAACCTTAGTTGCCCTCTAGCATATGTATCCTGCAATTCTCTCGGCTGAAAGAGGCCGCTGGAGTTAGGAATCAACTCTGTCTCTCCCTCTACGTTTCGAAAGCAAGGCTCGAGTATGTCCGTCAATATATGATCACTCTTGCACCTGCGTTGGGTGGAAGGTCACGTCCCCATCAACTCGTGTGTGTCGCGTATGATTTGCTCTCAATAATGAGGTGTCTGCTCCATCTATTACTTGTTTTCCTGCCGTTCTCCAATTCAATTTTCATATATCGATGCTTATGTCGGTTTCGGTTTAGATCTCGCTGCCGCAAACCTCTTCAGCTAGGTCTCATAGATCGTTCTGGTCAGATCTATTACTATTTCTTAAGCTGCCACTATGAGAAGAAGTGCTGAAACGTACCGGGAATAGTCGGTGGCGCGCCTGCCGATCCGTAGCCCATGTCCGGTGGAATGACCAACTTGCGCTTTTCGCCAACACACATGCTGCGGGTAGCAAATGAGCACAAATACACGTACATAGGGAGAGAAACGAAGAAAACGGCAAGCAATATGGATTGTATTTACATCGGTTGATTGTGCAAAACCCTGTGTATGCACAAATATGAATATATATATATATGCGCATAGCTACTGGTAAATAGGAGAGTACCTTGTACAAGGCACAATGCATAAGTTAGGTGTGACGAGTAGAAGATTCGTATAATGAACTTGTACGTATATGCAAATATATAAACGAGCGTATATATGCGTGCCATTTAATGTCAGCGTGTTTAGGTGTATGCACCCATCGCACATACCCAAGTAGGCCCTGGTCCCAGCCTCGAATCACCTGACCGCTCCCCAGAGTGAAGCTTAGCGGCTGTCCACGGTCATACGAACTGTCGAACTTTGTTCCGTCCTCCAACAAACCTAGTAGTGCAATTGAACAATTTATAGGATATATACCCGAAAGCGAACCTAGGACATTTCAGCAGTAGTTAATAAAAATGTGTACATGCAAAAAGTTTGATTTCATGCATTTTCGATTTGTTTAAGAAATTACAAACTTTGGAGAGGAGTCTATATATACGGGCTGTCACAGGATGATTTCGAATACGGTATATATAATTATAGAGGTCGTTGAAGCAAATATTAGTTCGATGGATTATAATCTCGGAAGAGTCATGTTTCGGAGTGAGAGTGAAATTACTAGAATTTGTGATCCTGGTGTTATTGTCCGACATAGGAGCACAAAATGTGCGATTGCGAGAAAATCTGTTCTATAGAGAAACTAAGCACGCCGTCGTGTTCGTAAGAAAATTCTGCCTCCCCTGAAGGACACTACGGCGCCGGCTAGAAGATGCGACATTGTCGTTTAGAAGAAAACTCGCAAACATTTAAGTTCTATTATTAGCTCTCACGTTCATTACTTCAGAATCGTAACCCTACGATAATTTTTTGGTTTGCTTAGTTTTTCTAAAGGACTGATTGTCGCTCAATCGCATATGTTGTGCTCATATGCCGGGCAATAACACCACGTTGCAATGGAAAATATGCGCCTTAACGAGCTCTAAAATTCCCTATAACGCCTTGAGACACGCTGCAAATATATATATATATATATATTTGCAGCATGTCTCAAGACGATTTTGAAAGCGATATAGGGAATTTTAGAGTTCAATAACGCAAATATTTTCCCGAATTTATTAAAGCAAATATATATAATTATATATATAATTTATTTATTAACACCCGGCCTGGGTGAGTGTGTTTATGTTACATCACAGTGCTTCGACACAACAATCAATCTAGCGTTTTGCCAGTTCTACTATGGACCGAACCGCTGGACAAACCGCGGCGTGATATTTATTAATTTACTCCAGCATTGTTTGCATCGACATTTGTCTTGTGGTTCATGGAAGCCCTCCATGTTGCACAGAACGTAATGAAATCCGTGGGCTGCAAAGGCCGTAGTTAAATGCCGATCTTTCACCACGCTAGCCCTCCACCCAGTGCTCCTTATAGCTGCTGTCCCATAAATTCCTATGTCTACCTCACTAATTTTGGTTTGCCAGTTGCGCAGATCAACGTCAAAGGCGCACGTTTTCTTTAGATGCCATTGTTTTTGCAGATCCTCTGTCAGCAGTGGGCCACCCTATTTCTGCACGCATTTGAAAGCGCAAAAACCCACTTTAGAAAGAAAAACTTTACCCCATCAATTAAACGCAATTCGTCCACTCCCACCTTACCCCATATATATATATATATATAATATTGTAAAAATACAGTACACCTCTACTCATTTATCAGTACAATCTGGAGTCTGCCATTCACAAACTCAGAGAGAGAATGTAGGAAAAGAAAGATATATGAAAATGTATAATAGATGCCTAGCATGTGCTATGCGAAATCGTACCTGTATAGTGCATGAAGAGCGTGTCTCCTGCCTTCGATTTGAGATCGCAGTTCTCCGGTCGTTTTTTGATGCCGATCTGCAGCTTTTTCTCGTCAGCTCCGTCAACGGAGACCGCAATCAACACGGCTAAGTAGATATAAAGTCGATTCCGATTAGTGCACGGCTGTCTTGCAATGACATTGTGCCACAACGTGACCCTCCACGAGGGCGTAGAGACACGTATATATATATATATATATATATATATATATATATAATTGACATCAGGCATTTTAGTTTTAATAGAACATTACTAAATGTTAAAATAATAATAAACCGTAAATCGACATCGCGGGCCTAATCTTAAAACAAATCTGTTGTGGAACAAAACCACAATATTAATCATATTATTTTGGATAATCCACAGTAGCAACTGTAACACGAAAAACACAATCATTATTCATGTTAACTACAGCTAATATTATTTCGTGCATGTGCATGAGCTATCTGTCCATCGTCAGAGTACATACCGCTAAGAGCCGCCAGTTTTATCCAAAATTCCATGATTGCAACTTCGGTGCGGCTTCGTAGGCGGATGTTGGTGCAGATATCTGTGCGTTTGCTCCGCTCTATAGGAGCAAAATAAATAGCGTCAAAATCGTCACACAGCAAAGCCGAAACCGCCTCGGTCGAACTTGGATTTCTTTGTTAGCGTTTTCCACCTCCTTGTCATTAGCATTATTATTATTATTTATTATTGTTTTTTTGCTTTGCTTTGCCCTGCTGCGTTATTTCGTCTGCTCCACGCTACTTGCTAACCACCACCCCAGACACAGAAGCCCAATCATATGGCGCTTTTATACTATGTATTCATTTTAAACTCCCTTGCTGGTACACACACCCAACACACATACACAAATATATATAACCCTTATTTCTGGTAAATCGGGCTTCTGTAGTCACTATGCTTGGCATTAGGCAGAGTTAAATTTGTTTGCTCTTTTAGTGTCGGTTTAGTGGCATTACATACATTTCGAAGCTCGCACTCGCGCTCTCTCGCTCTCTCTCTCTCTCTCTCTCTCGCATCTAACGAGTCGAACACAGGAACGGGGATTTGGCGGCTGTTTACCAACAAACACCAACCAATGTTCTAAAGAACTTCGACAACAGCACGCCACGGCTATTTGAAGCCGCCGAAGTCAGCTGCAGAGAAGCTTGAGCGCGTATAGCGCAAATAGTGAGAGCTGAGTGCGCGATTGAACGCGTCCTCGAGAAAACTACACGTGGAGCGGCGACGAAAAACGCGCTCTTCGGCAGCTCAAACCTGCTCAAGTCTTGTCAGCGACTTTTTAGCGTTGTCGAATCTCCACACATCCCAGTGAAGTGAAGTTCTAGTAAGTAAAGTTTTCGGGCTGACCCTCAGCCAAGATTTAACGTCCACGGAACTGTTTTTGACATTGCTTCATAGACGGACCCCCATAAATACAAATGTGCAGCGGTGGGGTTCGAACCCGCGCACTTATGTGTCTCCTCCGGTTGCGAGGCGGAGACTTAATCCACTACGCCACCGGGCTCGACGAAGTGAAGTTCTGTCTATCTCGAGTAGGGCAGTCAATTGGAAAAAAAGAAGGCGAACAGAAATACAAGTACACAGTAGCTTAATGAATCTTCGTCTTCTTTTTCTTCTTCTTCTTCTTCGATACGTTTGCAATACTTCTTCTGCGATCCTGTCTTCTGTCTAGTGAGTTACTTCAAGTATTTAACGAGCACGATCTCCGAGCAAATCGAGGCGAACGAGACGAAAAAGTGAAACAACGAAAACACAAAAACACGCGTGCGCGCGACCCTCAGCCAGCAATCAGGTGGTGCACAATGCCGTTTGTCGAAAAAGTCATAGGCTATGCGCCGGAGGCGTACCGTCATTTGCGGGGTTACTTGTGCGTTCATAAGCCGGCTGGAATGACGTTCAAGTGGCTGAAAAACTCTCTACATGTCCAGCTTTGTGAAGGTACGTGCCCGGAATCAACCCGTGTTGCAAATATCGTGTTGTTGTGGTCGTTGTATTCTGGCCAGTGGTGCTATATATATATATATATATATATATATATATATATATATATATATATATATATATTATATATATATATATATAGATATATATATATATATATATATATATATATATATATTATATATATATATATTATATATATATATATACATATATAATTAACTTTATTCAGTAAGCAGGCCAGTGGTATATGCAAATATGTACTTAAATTATGCAACATAACATCATCGTCAGTTAGAAGAGTGATTATGCGCTGTTTAAGGTTTGTGTGATTGATATCTATCTAACTTGGATGTTTAGCTAAGAATAACTGTGTGAACGACATGCTTCCTAAAACTCAAACAAGTATATATCGACTAGGAACGCAGTTAATCAGACGCGTACGGGAAAAGCTCGAGATGTCTGTGGCCGATATGCGGGCGCATAGTTGCACGTCGTAATTTCGATGCGATATTTTTGCGTCAGAGCACCCGTTGAATTAACTAAGCAATCTCCCTAAAGCTTAGGTTTTATCGAATTCCGTGTCAGACTATTCTAAATTAATTAGATCGAGAATTAGAATTTTTTCGCGATAATTGATAACAAATTACTATTAATTTTTTTTTATATATATATATTTATATACGCATTGTCGGTTAGCGGAACGGTGCGATTCCGATGCCATGAGTTGCGGGTTCGATCCTAACACGGTACGCTGTTGTTGTTGCTGCTGTTGCTTTCACGATTGTCTTCTTGCTTGCTTATGTTTGATTGTTTCAGGTCTAAACAGACTCGACCAGCGGCCGCAGATGATTGACGTTGACATTAAGGGAAGTTTTAAGGAAGACAAATTTGAGGTGATCAGCCATCCTTCGTACTCGGATAGTCCGCTGGTTACCGGACCGCATTTTCAGCCGTATGTGAAAAAAAAACAACTCACTTTTTTATGATATATTGTATCGGGACCGGGCTGTAAAACGCGCCTGCCTTCGCGGTAGCAGATCTTCTCAAACCTCTTTGCGTTGACTTTGCCTTTTACTACCACTACTACTACTACTACCACAACCACCTCTACAGCACGACGGCCTGTCGTTGCTATTGATGCGTTCGGCTTATTTGATTGTTTTTCTGCAAGTTTTCTTTTTGCCCTTTTTTATACAGCTGTACTTTACAAAAACACTGGTTAACGCCGTAAATACAGACGCGTGGTGGCGCTTCTGACTTTTTTGTTGTTCACGCCTCTGCTTTCACGATTGCTAATGATTTGTTATTACATGCATTAATTACATCGTTTGTCGGTACTACTGTTGTCGTCGTTGTTGTTGGCGTTGTTGTTCCTGTGTTGTATTGTTATTTATTAGTGGTTATTGTTACTTGTTTGTTTTCCACATTTCTGTGCATCTTTTAGTTTCCGTCCGGAGCTTAGAATGATTTTCATCTTTCGTTATGATTGCACTATTATAGTCGTATTTCTACAATGGACAGATGTTCTTCTAGAGATATAACGTAATGTATTAGTTGTATATTACCCATAAGCTTTTGCCTAGCAAAAAGTAGTCTGAATAAAACGAAAGATTACGAGATTTGTCATTGTCATAAGCAATCAGTGTCATTGTGAAACTGATTTCTCATTACTTGTTTAACAACTGTCACCTTTCAGGCAAGACATAAACATTAAGACGGTGTGTCCCACAGCTATGACGGCGAGTGGAGTGACTCTTCTTGCTATCTCCGTCAAGCGACAAGATCTGGAATTGCTTAAGGCGATCAATATGGTATGCAAATAAATGTGCCCACATTTATTAATTAGTGTTAAATTAGAATGACATTATTATTATTATTATTATTATTATTATTATTATTATTATTATTATTATTATTATTATTATTATTATTATTATTATTATTATTATCAATTATTGTATTCGTATCAATCTTGATAATTACTTCAAAAGCCGTGGTCCGCGGTGAGTTCATGTGAACGGATTATTTGCTTGGCGGATGGCCGAATGGGCGCATACAATTTCAAATAGCACTCGCCTATTTGGCGATTAGTTACGGTTTTTTTCAGAAGTACGCATATTAGAAACAATACAGATATGACCATGATAATTGTACCACACACCCCTTTATGTGAGAATCAAGGTGATTTTATGTTTACATGTTATGTTATATTACAAACATACCTTATTTAAAGATTAAAAGAAGGCCAACAAATAATGATCAGAAAGTGTGCCGTTATGGTGTATATCAATGTCACTGTGAACAAACTGGCTATTTTTTAGCAATAACGGAAGGTCACGAATACAGCAGTTCGTAATTTCCGCATGGTCTTAGATTCGAACATATCACGTCGACTGTGTGCTGGGTGTAGCGACCGATACTGGAACGACGGATGGCAAGGTCACGGATCGAAGCAAATATCGACACGTAACTCCAGCGCTTATAGAGAAGCTGTTCGGCTCCATCCAGGCGTCGTTTCAGGTGCGTCCGTGACTTTTACATTGCAAGCAACAGCTATCTCTGTTTACCGTCTGATACCGGCGTGGCGGTTGTGCCAATTTATGTATTTTTGTCGCCATGATAGAAGCCAAATCTCTGACTCAAGGACAAGTTAAACTATGCTGAGCGGGAGTTTAGATCTGTGCGTCATATTCTTCTTGGAGTGTCTCGGGCCGGAATGTACGTGTGCTCACATCTTTTGTCCGGGCCTTGTATGCCTACACCTTTTACCGGGCCGGGGCAGGTTCTAAGGTGTTTTCTTAAGAAATACGCCTCATATATGACGTGCAGTGAATGCGTGTACTAACCGCTCTCGCTAGTCTTGGTTGAATGTGCAATGAATGGTGAACCTACACCGTTTATTCGAATTTCGTATTTACTGGGTATCGGTGTTTTGCTGAACGACAGAGGAAGCAGCATTCAGGTGGCCCCATACGGCCACGTCGGGTGCGTTAGCTTAGTTTGTTTATATGCAATTGGGACTGTATTGACTTTTTTCTGGCGAACCACTTGCTGTCGGCACGGCAGCCCTGATCCTTGTTGGTTCATGAAGTAATCAGTCACCCTTTAGACCAAACGCACAGTGAACTCTCATTTGTTTCTTCACAGTGGCAACAATACGTCTTCGTGACGTGAACGATGGCGATGCGCCTGCCAGTATATGTTACAGTGGTAGTAGCTGACGGCGCCGTGTGTCGAAGATCTCATTTTCTACAGTGGACAGCTAGTGGCTTCTAGCCAGCTAGAACCAATCAATCAAATGTTTCCCTTGCAGCCTTTGAGGAATGCTGGGTGATCAAACATCATTGTAACCATCCAGCAGGATCTCAAGTATATTTTGATTTGTGCATGTTCGTACATAGAGGACACTACCACTATTTTATTAGAAAATTAACCTCGCTCACACGAAATTGCGCGCATTGATGCTGCTTATTGTAGATCCAGATTTTTAATTCATAATGTTTCCGTTTGACATGTGTTGATGTTGTTGCTGTTGTGTTGTTGTTGTTGTTGTTTGTTTGCTTGCATGTTTGATGCTTTTAGTCGCGTGCGTTCGAGTACGCCGGTGTGCGGCCCGATTCAGAGGAGGCGTACAAGCTGCTGTGTCGTGGTCTGGTGCGACCGGAAGGAGTGGACTCGCCTGCTCTTGTTTACTCGCTTCGATGCATAAAGCTTGATCCGCCTAACTTTACTATAGGTAAACTTGGTCTCTCTCTCTCTCGCACACACACTCTCACTCCTTTATTTCTGGTTCAGTCTCCTTCTCTTCTTTTTGAATTTGATCTCACTTCTTTATAGTTATCGATCGCTCGCTAGATTCCACGAGCTATTCAGTTCCAATGAGGTTGAGGTTAACGAGTTGTTTCCGCAACAAAATCGTAGGTGTCTCACTAGATCCATTACAGTGGGTTGCACTATCGAGAGGCGACTAGAGCTGTGTAGTACTGTGATGGTGTACCGAAGGAGAATTATGGTGTACACGACGATGCAGGGCGGCCTGCCGCGGGCATGCTACGCTTACAGGAACAAAATGTCTGCACTTGGTGCGTATACATATAGGTTTTTGCGAAGGGCAGGAAAACTCTCATGAACACTCGATCGTTGCTGGCTGGGTAGTGTAAGACACCAAGGATAATCATTCCAACAGGGAGGCGTTTCAATCCGTTCTTGCGAATCTTGGCCCGCGAAATTCTTTCAAAAGCTGCTAAGACATTAAGCCAGCTTTCATTTTTTTTATGATAAGTGCAATCAATATCTTTAACGTGCCGGTTACGATCATTAGTAGGTTACCTCTAGCTTTTTGCCAACCTCTACAGTACTATGTGTTCTGGCGATTTATCGACTGTATCACAGTGAATGCACAACGGACGCCTGCTTTATTCTGTGGAGATAGTTTTGGAAGCAATCATGCCCTGTAAGTTCCCATGTCGTACAGTAGTATATCTCGCTCTCTCTCTCTCCGGTCTTTCAACCCATGCTTAAATGGTAGGGATCAGTCTAGCGCGAGCTCCGAATCATCATTCCTCGATAGGGGTTCTATTCAGACTGCCACCTCCTGAAAGATCTTTTCCTTCCAACTCTTTGACCCTACTAGGGTCCTCTCATATTGTCCGGCGTTAATTTACTTTTTGGTCCCACGGACGCTGAGCTTTCCGTTGTAGCGAGCCATAGCCGGCGTCATCCATACCAACGCTCCAAACAACACTATTGACTCGGCCACTAACATGAGCCGTTGTCGCGGACTCTCCTTGGTCCGAACGTATTTCGGCATAATCTTGGCAATATCTTTGGCCGCGCTCAAGTCTTTGCAGAGGTCGATTTTACAGCCTTGGGCGGATATGTGGCCCCCCTTAAGTCACGGCATCCCTAGATACCGGACCGTATTTGCAAACTTAATCTCGGTCGTTAGCCTGAAAGTGGGACACTGCTTTCGGCCAACGTGGAGAATAGCCCCAATTTTAGTGAGGGCCAATTTAAGATCTGCTGCCTTCATCCAAGCTTCTTTCTCTGCCACAGCGCCAGTCAGCACGTATTTTCAGAATCTCGGGCGTCTTTGCTTGGACACTTACTGTTAAATCATCACCATACGCAGTTAGGTCAACGCCGGGCGGCAAATCCCACAGACAAGCACGTCGTCGTGCCCCAGAGTTCATAAAAGGGGATTGAGAATTCCGGGGCGACATTTGACGTGTCAACAGGTGTTCCTGAGGAAAACTTGTTGGCAGCACTATCACTTTGGTACAAAAATAATCGGCATTACAATAGCTATTGCCTGAGAATAGTCTTTTGGGCGTACATTTTTGGTCGTAATCGCAAAATGTTACGCTTCTGTACGTGAGAGCTTTAACATAAGACATAACGACGTATAGAATTTGTATGACGTTCTTTAATCACGCTATTTGCCTTTCGCTAGTTTGCGTCGGGTGTTATTCAGATTATAGAGATTTTTTCGCCGAACACTCCGGTATGATCGGTTCTTTCATGCGTTGGTTCTCCCGCAAACGGGAATTTTGTACAACTATGTAAGAGAAAAATAGGCAGAATAGCTATTTTTATAAATTTCTTTCTCATTTCCAAACAAGACGTTTCCGCCCCCTCCTTCTATTGGAAAAAAAATATTTCATTGCCGCGATCTACTTTTCTTAATTGCGCTTTTCGCCTTTGGCTAGCTCGCGTCTGGTGTCACTCAGAATATGGAGAATTTTCCGCCGAACACTCCGGTATGATCGGTTCCTTCATGCGTTGGTTCTCCCGCAAACGGAATTGTTGCAGAACTATATAAGAGAAAAATAGGCAGAATAGCTATTTTTGTAAATTTCTTTCTCACTTCTGAACAAGACGTTTCCGCCCCCTCCTTCTATTGGGAAAAAATATTTTCTTGCCGAGATCTACCAAACCTTAAAATAAGTACATATTTGTATGATAGACCCTGTATATATTTGGTCATATAAAATTTTGGCCACTTTCTACTGGAAAACAGTTTCCAGTAGAAAGTGACCAAAATTCACAACACGCGTCTTACAGTTAGTGGTATATGACCGTGCCTGTTTGCTAACTTTTCCGCCTCGCGCTTACTTGTATCATGCTTGCTGGCGTCGAGTGACTTTGTAGAAATGCAGGTAATCAACGAATCCGAAGAATTTCTTTGCGAGCTTGTCCACAGGATCGGCGAGAAGCTCCGTGCGACCGCTGCGGCTGAACGGTTTCGAATCGTAAGGTGAGTTGAGAGTCATTGAAGATCTATGTTGTTTGTTAGTTGGTGTTTGCTAGTGATCTTCCCTCCACCTTTCTTTATTTTCAGCCATGTTTTTAATTGATATATATATATATATATATATATATATATATATATATATACACATTGCGCTATATTGAGTAAGCGCGCATTTTCGCAATTGAGGTAGATCCCTTACAGTTTTTGCTGTACGAAAGTTCTGCTTAGTAGTGTATGTTTTTTTTTGCAGAGTGGGACCGTTTACGGCCGATATGGCGCTGCTTCAACGCAACTGGCGTCTTGAGCAGATTCTGAATAATATTCAGGAGTGTAACAGAAAGGTGGACGAGCTTCGTTACTCAGGTGTATTAGGCAAGCCTACGCCAGGGGAAAGTACCCTTAACGTCATCCGAGAGATGTAGCAAGTTCGCCTGGTGCTATCGGACTGTGCTGCTCGTTAGCTAAACTTGTTCGATTCTCTTCTGGCGAATAACATCGCCGGTGTGTATACTATTACATTATCATAGGAATGTAAATAAATTCGTAGCATATGTTATTTTTAGCTGGTTATGTGTCTGGTTCTTTCGTCTAATTATAATGATTGAACCTAGAAATCATGAAACTCACGGTGTAAACCTTGCACAATGCTATGTTTTCTTTGTCTCATTGCTCCAACCTTAGGTATATACGAAAAGTTCTGAAAAAAAATATTAATCCATCTGAAGTGTTTTTGTTCCGTTCAAAATAGCTCCAGCCCGCTGAAACGCACTTGTGCCATCTTCTTTCCTGCTCTTCGAAATATTTTAAACGCGTCGTTCGAAATAGAGTTGAATTGCTTTTGCCAATTTTTTCTTTACTCCTCTAGTCTCGAAACGTTATCCCTTCATTTTTTATCTGAGAGAACAGAAAAAGTCGCATGACGCCAGGTCCGGTTAATTGGGAAGTTGCGTAAGTTCAGGAATCGAATTTTGCGAAATAATAATAAAAAATCGTTAAAAAATGTGTGCAATGGTGCGTTGTCGTGATGGAAGGTCCAAAAGTTGTCTGCTCAGACTTCAGGCCTCTTGCGCCGGACGTCTTACCATAAGCAGTTCGTAACAACAGTTCATCCGGAACATATAATTTGGTTTTTAACACAGAACTTTATGCAGATGCGTTGTTCCTTCCTTTTCGGCTCTTAAAAATTGCCGAACCTCGTTTTCTTCACTTTTTGAACCAGACTCAAACAATAAACGCCAGAACCGATTGGCGCAAAATGTGGCCTGTGTATAGCTGACGAATGGCCCTTCTAATCAAAATAAACCGGAAGACTTCGGTGGTGTCGGTTAAATTTTCTAAATTCAAAGTACTGGCACTTGTCGATCCGCCATCGTATATATATATATAAACTGAAGATGACCCCCGTTCGGGAAGGTATTAGGTGTTAATAACAGAAGCAAGCGTTGAAAGTTCATAATACCATACTCAACTGATTTATATCATACTCATCTGACCTAATTACTATCAGAGAGATAGCTGAGGATTTTAAGACATTTTATGGCTCAGTTGTAACAGTCTTAACCGATATTTTATTTGTCAGAAGATTGGCAGCAAAAATAGTTCCAAACATGTTGATTTTCTAGAAAACTTTCCAAAGTGATATAGTTATAAACATGATACCCACGTTCTACAATGTCCTATGGCAAGAAAAGTGGTCACTTCTCACTTCACGACTTTCTGACTACCGTATAAAATTATACACAGTTCGTGACATCCTCGTCTATAAAGAAAGAAGGGTAACAAAATCTCTATATGTATGGCAGTTAGCAAACCTGCCTAAGCGTACGTTGATGAAGAAACACGTTTTTCTGATGCTGCCCGAACCTTGATCATTTGAGGTTAAGAATTCACATTTCATTGAAAGAAAGGGCCTTAGGTTCGATACAAACGCTATATATATATCAAATAATGTGTACCTTGCCTCCAACCGGTGCTGGAACGGTGAAGAGCCTAGCAAATGCTTCAAAACCAGAAATACTAACTTTCGAAGTTACCGGAAAAATTACTCTTTTATTAAAGCATAAATGTACAATGTATGCGCTAGATGAGGTCGCCGACGCATACCATAGAGTCGTAGCGTAGACTGATCAAATGAGGTATATGTATATATATCCGCGACTACTAATCGCTTTTGGGTTTCCTTTATTTCGTCGCAGCAGCCTACCTTCTACCTCTGCCTTCCTTAGAGCCGCCTGTCAGCATTCCAACGCAACATTCTTTGTTAATTTATCAAATGTTTTCGCACACAACGGTCTACTATGCCTTGCCGACCCATTGGAGAAGAGTATACAACTCGCGTAAACATATTGTACACGGACAAAATAAATACGATGCACTACTACATTCGTCCGACGACGCTACACAATAAAACACAGCCGTCACCGTAGTCGTAAACGTTTTGTATCACACGGACACGCCCAACTTCATCTCCTGGCGTTCCCCCTACTCGAATCGTTGCATTGACGTATGCATTCAAGAGTCCAAGGTTGTCGTATCTCCCTCTCGCACCGGCTTGCAAGCGTTGTCCGTAACGACCGCGGCGTAGATCGCTTCGGTGCATGAACGGCCGATTGGCGTTGAATGAACTCGATAAGGCAGCTTTCTCAGTCTTAACCACCTGTCGCTGTCGTGGGCTGCAGTTTATACAAACAGGTTTATGCATAACGCGGCCCGACCGTGATACCACGAGACACCACTCCTCGACCTGCGTATGACGTGGCTGGACGGTGCAGCCTAATGCTAAAGGAATACGGACAGGATTGTGTGTCGCAGTCACCTGTGCGGCTGTGACACTCAGTTATCTGCTGCAATCGCGCAGACGCAGTCGAGAAGGAGCGCAGGACAACCACGACCACAACCAGATCATCATCATCATCGCCATCTAGGATGAACCACATCTAGTTTCTTCAGTTGATCTCTCGACTCGACAAAGCTCGTCATCGCCTGCGGCTACCAGTTCGGTCTTCATGTCGACGAACATTACTACTGGCGCCACCACTGCTGCCACGAACGCTGTGGGCGCCTTCTCTTCTGCTCCCCCCGCCGCCCCCGCTTGCAGGATCCGTTCTTCTTCGGCTGACCAGCTCGTTTCGCTTGCGCGCGTTGAGCGGGTGGCGTGGATCGGTGATGTCGTACATATCCTCCTTTTGCATCGTGGCGTCCTTGGCCAGCACCGGGCCCTGCTCCTGGAACCGCAGCTCATGACGCATCCTGTAAACGATATCGCATACGTAGCACGACGTCGACGACGACTCTGTGAGCTGCTTTCAGTTTTTTTTACAAATAAATGGAGTATTACGTAATAGGGATAGTGCACAGGGATACATGTATAATACGTAGTAGTTAAAATGAGTCAAATAAATAATATCAAAATCGCTTCAATAACTAACGTACTGCTTAAAACCCATCCCACACCTTCTAACAATTGAAACCCTCATAGCTACGATTGATTGACAAGGTCATCATAGATCTGGGCGCTTCTACCAAACCGAATGCTTCGATTACCAGAAAACGCATCTCTTGTGCACCAACTCTGCTGAGTGAAAGCTTTTGTAGAGGACCTGATATTAAATCTTATGAATTTGAAAGTCACCGACCAGAGAAACACCAAAACTACCTGGGCAAGCACAACATCATTTTCGTGTATAGTAATTTTACTGAGGGTCCGGCTTTCAAACCAGACAAATTAAAAACCACTAAGCAAATAAATAAAACTGTTAAGCCAAATCGCATAACACGGCTATCTCTCTGTGGCACTGCTGACATTGATCGATACAACAAACTGAAATGTGCAGAATTACACATCACCTCAGGAACAACAGCAGTAAACGAACCACTGAACTTAGATAAAGAAATGTAAAGTTATCAATCGTTCGATGAAATAAATTTGTTTATGTATACACTCGTGCGACATGTTTGGTCTCGGCCATGTGGAGGCTCTACGCGACAAGCATCCCTGGGCACGACCGATATATGGTAGACTGATGTCCCTACTGAAGTGTCCCCTGCGGATGGTTCCGTAAGTCAAGGGACGATATATACTGCGTAGTGGTAAGTTTTCCAGAAGATCCAGTGCGGGTACTGACATTATCGAACCAAGGCTTTTTTAAAATTTAAGGGTGAAAGAGCGGAGACTTTGGCCGATGCATTTGCTAAACTCATCAAGATTTTACTACGGAAGGACCCGTCAACGGATCTCTTTTTTTATCACAGCTACTAGAAGTGGCAGGGAAGTGGCAATCTATGCTGCGCAAGCCTATCTTCAGTCCAGGTCAGACATAGTCATGGTCAAACTAGACTTTCAAAATGCTTTGAACAGCGTTCGACGTGACATCTTCTATGGGCTATTGTCTCGCATGAACCTGTCATATACCATTACATTGTGCGGGCACACAAAAATACAACTCAACTGCTGTTGATAGACTACGTTATACTTTCACAGTCGGGCCTGCAGCAGGGCGAACCATTAAAAGCTCTTGGATAATGGCGTGTCAGCTAGTGATTCTGTAATGGCAGCTCTGTGATATTCAGAAGGTACTGGATTTTGCAACAAAGAGCCCAACCTTAGCAAAACCCACAAAAATGCAAACATTTTGTGTTGAAACTATCAATATCCGACTCCGCAGTCAGACTGATAAGCGACCTTCTTCTCGACTGTATCAGGACAAATGGGACAAACCTCGCCATAATATCGTCCTTGATGATGGGAAAAAAATTAAATATCTGGTTGGCTAGAAAAGTCGCTTGAGTCTCCTGGGTGCACATAGCGGCTTGTTTCTTTTAAGGTCCTGCTTCTCGACAGCACGGGTAAACCATCTGTTCTGTGGTAATAACTTAAAGGAAGATACCAATCTTTTAGAATCATTGAACGCCCACACGTTGAGGCCCCTATCTTCCTTCCTTAATCTACTGCCTCGGTCGCAGGTCCTGCGGTAGTCGCAATAATGTCTAAAGCCTGGGAAAGGGCGTCAAGGATACTAGACTTCCCAGCCGTCTAACGGTTACGTAATCTACTAGATGATTCCAATAAACGTAAAAAAGACGAAACACCCTCTCGTAAGGACCCAATTTCACAGACAAGCTGGACCACGCCATTGGAGGATATATGTCTAGCCAATCTCACTCATTCAGCAGAGGAGGAAGTGGGCAGAGCACGCCTTCGAGCAAATTCATCTAGTGGTGCTGGCGCATGGATCAATGCTCTACCAAGTGCTGCCATTGGAACCCTCTTGGAGGGCTTCGTTGTCAGGATCTGCGTCGATATTCGCCTAGGCACCTTCTGCTCAACTTACTGAGTGAGCTCAAAGGTACCTAAGTGTCTTAGAGCGATTAGCCACGGGGGAGCCATGTGCTGGTGAATTTTGCCGGCAAAGGCTGTCATTGCCTCTACTACGCGGTAACGCCACGGCGGTGCTTGGTACTTTGTCCAGGTGGTCGACACGAGATCTGGACTAAAGGCTGGTGTAGTTTGTCGTCACGTTTGCTGGGGGACAATTGTTTACATCCCATTATGATTTAGGTATTACACTCATATTTGGTTTACGCTCTTTTGTGTATAATGATGTATGCCAATAACAAGGACATATTATGCTCAACGATGAATAGTATCTAACATCATAAATAGCCTACCAGTCGTCTTCACCGTCATCAGAAATGTTCCCGCCGTCTTGACCGCTTGTCTTGCCTTTGGCCTTCTCCCGCATGCTGCTGTTGTTGCTGCTGCTGCTAGTATTACCGCTTTGCTTGTCAGCCGCGTGGCGAATCCGATCGTCGGTATGCTCAGCGCTGTCGACCGTTGTTCGATTATGCAGTTTCGCCTTAAACCTTTCGAGCATGGCAAGCGTGGCTGCCTCGCGGTCAGTTTTAGGCGCCTTTTTTAGACTCGATGTGTTCGATGAACTGTATTGCGCCTGCTCCGCAAAGAACGACGCGAGGAGATCGTTGTCACCTGCCGCCTCTGTACGAGTGTCGTACGAAAACGGGACGCAGTACATGAACGTAAATACTTTGCAGCAGTAGCAGTAGTAGTAGTAATAGTAATACGAGGAGTGTAGCTATGCAATGAGTTTTGTCGAGATATGCACATATTTTTGATGAATTAACAGCTCGAAAGCTACGTTCGAGCATACGATACGGTAATTAGTCAACTATGCTCACCGAAAGATCAGATCGGGGCTAACAAACCACAACCTTCGCCTAAGCCATATAAGATTGCGCGAGAATTATATTCGAGTTCTATGTCATTCTTTAGTCGCACTGGTTGTTGGCGCCGTTAGATCTCAAAGCGGGTATACTGTTCTTCCATCTTCCACGCAAATCGCAAGAGTTGAGTTCATCTATTGGAAAGTAGGACATCTATAGGCAAGAATCATGTAACGTACTATCGTTATACGGAGAGGCTTTTCACGCGTGGAAACGATTTTGGCTATTAACGGCCTTGCAACCAGCTTAGGGAAAACGGAACACGGATACCATTATATATATATATATATATATATATATATATATATATATATATATATATATATATATATATATATATGGTGGTCGATTTAACCGGCCAACAACTAAGTTTTCGTTTCGCTTTTTTAGCAATACGCAGCGGCCAACAATATCGAGAGCATAGCCTATCAAGCAGCTATGGAGAAGAGAATCAGCACAGTAATAATGGTTAGATCAATGAGATGCTGAGTTATTCTACCTTGTGCTTGACGAATTTTGGCGTCGCTTTCCACGCCTCCGGTAGCTATGGCCGCTTGATCCTGCTCGGATTTCTTCTTTTGATCGCTCTCCTTGATTTCCTTTTTCAACTTTTTATACTCGCTGCGGATTTCCTCGCTGAAAGTAGACACGTGAGCATTCGATTAGACACAGATCAATGTTTACGATATTCTAGCCGTTAACTGTCCGATGCTCTATTCATAGCCAATACCGCTACAAATCTATAAGAACTCCCTCGATCACGTGTAGTATTCGATCTTGCCGAAGAAAAAATAATTATATATATATATATATATTCTACATGTTTTCCTCTACGCACACTTCTTTGCGAGCTTTCCGTTTTCGCTCCTCCTCAAAGTAGTTCTCCACATTGACATCCGTTAGTTCTTCCGTGCGTCCAGACGCGTTCCCTCGATCGTTCCGGCTTCGGTTGGCTTTGTCCTTGTTGTTATCAGTGACGCTGCTCGATTTGTCCTTCATCTTTTCTCGAATTCGTTCAACTGCTTCCGATTCCTTCGAACCATCTGTATGTGCCAATAACAAATCGTCGCATTGTCTCTTCAATGGTAAGAAGCAGTTTATATTTGACAAAAAAAAACTGCCTTAGCAAGCTACTATACATTAATACATTGTTACTAACAAAAATCATCATAATAAGTCTTGTATAGCGCATCTATCATATGTTTATTGGCACTTCGAAAGTACTACCCCCACAATATGTAGAAATTCCCAGTACGTACCTTTTTGTTTTTTGCTGGCCTTTGCTGTCTCCCCTGTTGCGTCTTCAACGATGTCGTCCCGGAGAACAGCGGGCTGAGCGGACAGGGTCTTATCGTCTTTGAGCAAATCGTGACTGCTTTTACTTTTACCTCGGAACTGTTTGACCACGATTTCAGTCAGTTCCTCTTCTTCCTCTTCCGCTTCGTCACCGAACGAGAGCAACTTGAAGTCTCTGCCACGACGGTGATAAAGATCAGAGAGAGACAAGTCCTTAACATGCAACGCAACCCTCGAGTCTGGCACATGCGAGTCTGATGATTAGCTCCAGTTTGTGCTGGAAGCCAACAAATTAAGTCGAAACGGTAATAATAAGGTGATGCAAACTAGTGGCAAGTGTTCGATCACTCGTCGCGCCCTTCTTGCCAACTCATAATCATAACGCATTTAATTTGGATCATAACGGACTTTCATATTTCATCTGGTTAGATAGTTGACAAGTTGTCTGTAGCGACACAGTACTCACTTCTTTCCTTTGTCTCTGTTCTTCTTAGAGCTGTCCTCAGCTTTGCTGGCACTTTCTTTATCCCGAGATCTTCGAGGTTGGATGTCGGGGAATGGATTATCGACAACTTCAGTACGTCGAATCTTTTGAGGGAATTCTGGCCTGTCATCCTCGTCCACGTCGGCATCTTCTAATTTCAACATATTATACACGGTATCACCGCCGACCTAAGCAAAAAATAAAATTTACGCCCCTATGATGCCTCTGGTTTGAATATGATCGCGTGAACGCTAAACAGCACAAATAAGCCAGTAAGGAAGGCCGTATTTAAGCATGCGTGTGTCTTTCACACATAAACATCTACTTTTACCAGCATATCTCACAAAAACATGTTCCCAGACATTCAAACCATTGATGATTGCGAAAGTGGATAGCTACTCTTTAAACACATTTAAAGGTGTTTTAGGCTATTACTGAAGTTACAGGTTATCCTGGCATATATAATACACCACCATCCATCAGAGAGATCTCACCAATATTAGAAGTCAGCCGATAGTTCCCTTTTTTCACCAATGGCTTTAAAATATATATATGTTCTTGTCAATACAAAAGCAATCATAAAGCGGCGCTCCTTAAAGTAACAGTCATAAATGCAAAATTGATGATTAAATGATACGGTAGACCTCACAAAGGTCTTACCTAAACAGAATGCCTGAGACACTGGTGCTATATATATATATATATATATCAAATAATGTGTACCTTGCCGAAGATCGTATGTTTGTTGTTGAGGTGCGGCGTAGCGCCAAGTGTGAAGAAGAATTGTGATCCGTTATCGTCTTTTCCGGCGGACGCCATAGCGACGAGTCCACGGCGAACAAAGCGCAGACGCGAGTGGAGCTCATCCTGATCGTAAAAGAAGCCGTGTTATCGAAATAAGCCAACCAAGTCAACATCAACAACAACATGTAGGAATCACAACGAACTGACAAATTTGCTCGACTAAGCAACCGACTCGACAGCCGAAAACAAATAGGAATTTTCGGAGGATCGCATCAATCGTACAAAACTACCACATTAGCAGCGTTACTATCAGCAGCAAGTATCACAATGAATATATAACAACAACAACGACCACAACCTATGTTGTAGAGCATGCGTATGCACGCAGAACCTGTCGACGGCTTACCCGGAAAGGCTTTCCGTAGATGCTCTGACCGCCTTCGCCCGTACCGGTGGGATCTCCTCCCTGGACACACATTCCCTTGATAAGCCGGTGGAAGATCGTGCCATCATAGTATCCTTCGAGACACAACTGCACAAAGTTGCGACATGCTCTGGGCGCTTCCTTTGACCACAGCTCCACGTCGATCGGGCCAACAGTTGTGTGCAAAATCACCTACAAATTGCATTGATTACGCCCACCCGCCCCGACACACAATTCGGAAAACATCATTAGCCAATAATTCGATTAATAGATTAAAATCTATTATCGTCGATATAAAATCGATTATTATAATATACAAAATGATATGAATAAACTGGAATTACATTTCAATTAGCAGCTTCTTATGCTAATGTAATAACGTTTTCTCTACATAATGTAAGAAAACAGTTTAAAATCAACAGACACCTCAACTTTACTTTTTTACACTATTAGTTCTACAGAATTCAACAAAGAGCACTGCATAGTGTTTATTTTTAAACAAAAGTTCATTAATGTTTGTCGTCATATATCATCAGGCAAAACTATGGCGTATATATGTATGTATATATATATATATATATATATATTTAGCTCAACAACAAACTATGTATTACTTTTATTTAGTTCGTACTGAATACGATAAGAAAATATCAACGAGTCATATCGTTAATCCTGTTTTTGTTAAATATAGTAACAATCTCCATATCGTCGGGTACGACTTGGCGCGTTACCGCGGTCAAACCGGCGGGACAGGAACTTTCTCATGAGTTGTCACAGTTGTTAGATGTAACAAGCCTTGTCACTCAGCCCTGTCGGGCACATTTCGTCACACAGAACTCTTTCCACTTTCCAGCAGTGAGTAGTGGGTGGTGGTGGTGGTGGTGGTAGTGGTAGTGTTCAGAATGTAAGTATTAATAATGGTGGTTCTAATACGTACATATACATTGACATAAAGAGACAGTGTTGTAATAATGTGCGTGCTTGCTGAGCGTTAGAGAACGAAATTCAGGCGGCAAGCAAGGAGGCGAACAAACACACAAGAAACAGAAAGAGTTTTCATCTGCGCGAACAAAAACAGCCACCACGTACCTTCCCGTTGGTGGGGGGCTCCTGAATGTAAATATTACTCATGATTACGGCGCGAGTAACTTTTCAGCAGCGACCACGAACAACAGAAGCAGCAGCAATACCAATTCAACTGAACCGTCTTCGGCATGCGGTACTTTGCATGCGGCAGCGTAGCCAGGCCGTGAATCAATCAATCAATCAATCAATCAATCAGTCAGACAATTAGACAGTTGCCAAATTGACCATTGCACCGTTGCAGCATCGGCTCAACAATGCACCCAACACAGGTGCTTGGCAGGAGCCAGCTCTCTCGTTCGACAAGAGGTAGAGATTATTCATTAGTGCTGTAGTGCTTGGTGCTCAAACTAACTGCGAGCTAGGTAGGCTGCGAGATTCGAAAACCCACTTGCAGAGTACCAGCCGCTCGCTCTCTTCGCTTTGCCTCGCTCCGTGCGGCCGGTAAAGCGAGGAGAGCTGATGTGGGTGAGGGGACCTTGGGTGAGGAGAGCAGTAGTGTTTATTTATAAACAAAAGTTTAGCAATGTTTGTCATCATCTGTCATCATCATCATCATCAACATCATCATCGTCATCAACATCATCATCAACATCGTCATCATCAACATCCTCGGCATCATCGTTATTAGGTAAAACCGTGGTGACCGGCCGAGAGAACACTCACATGCACGGGGCCCGACACCACCGATTGACCGGCGGTCATGGGCGCGCATGTTTGAAATACGATTTATCTGCGCGCCGCTATGGGCCGTCCATTGGGGGTTGGCAGCTAGCTACAGGAAAATCGACGTGTATGCACAGTTCGTTTCAGTTTTCGCGCGAAAAGGGCGACATAAAAATGGTGAAAAGTGGAAGCAGCTGTAGCAGTAGGTCTGAGGTCGGTGACGAACGGTATCTATCTATCTATCAATCTATTTGATCGCCTTGCTAAATGTTTAGCTGGAGGTTTAGAACCTTGCTAATGTTCAGCTGGAGGTTTAGCACCTTGCTAATGTTTAGCTGGAGGTTTAGCACCTTGCTAATGTTTAGCTGGAGGTTTAGCACCTTGCTAAATGTTCAGGTGGAGATTCAGCAAGCTGCTTAGGATGTGCAGTGTCGTCAGAGGTCATTGGAGCGAGTGGGTGAGGTTTTTGGGTGACGTCAGGCAGGTCAAGTCCTTTTACTTTTTTTTGTCAAGCAGGGGGGAAGCTTTTAAGCAACTTATTTTTAATTTCTCGTTTCCTACGGACTTGGTATTGCCGATATAAGGCATATCTTCAATGCAGACGGGAAGCCGAGAAGAAGAAACAAGACATGTTTTTTTTATTATTTTTAAATGAAGAAATAACACTTTAGAGAAGAACACTATGATGTCGGGCATTCATGCTCTCTACAGGAAAGCAGTCATTAATAAAACCCGTACCATTTTTTAGGAGGTGTTTATTATCCTCCGCTCCGTAGGGTCTCGGAACCGCCCTGAGCCGCATATCGCCAATCAAATAAAACCCATATTAACGCAACAGTTGGGTTAAACCTATACTAACGGCTCTGAGGAACTGTGAACCTGTGTACACATGTAAACCACTCATGAGAATAACAAAAAAACCTATCTACTTTTTTTTCCTTGGAGGTTGGGGAATTTAACCTATCTATTTAGTCGAAGTTTAATGCTGTTGTCGTCGGTATCGTCTGCTTTATTGTCGTCGTCGACGTCGTCGTCTGCTTCATTAACGTTCGCGTCGTCTGTTTGATTGTCGTCGTTACGCCAGCCGTTTTAGCGCGTTACAGAGCAAACAAAAAAACTGATTGTGATCTTTGTTTTGTTCGTCGTCGTTTGGAAGTAGATCTGGTGAGATGTCTTCGACTGGCGGTACTGGAGGTGGCAGCGGTGGTCCTGTTGGTGGTCCTGTAGGCGGCGGTGGCGGTGAAGCGTTCGAAGACCTAATCGAGTCGTTTACGTCTGTGACACGAGCTGACAGCGGTCGCGCACGTTTCTACCTCGAATCGGCCGGCTGGGACCTCAACGTAAGTACCGTCCGTCACTCATTCACTCACTCATTCCTGCTACTTCCGTTGTCTGTACCACCACCATGACTAACCACTTCGGCAACCGCAATAGCAACAACAGCAGCAACAGCAACAACAACTGTCACGAACTTCTAGGCTCGCAGCACATACAAGTCGCTGCCAACTTGAACAGCAGCAGCAACATTGAACAGCAATTGGCGAATTGACGAATACTTACTTACTTACTGGGGCTTACTAGTAACAGCGTACCGCTTAACAGGCCGGTCTGCAAGACTGTAAGAATCACAATACAATAATCACTGTGTTTGTACTTCGTGTATTGGTGGTGGTGGTAGTGATGGTGCTACTGTTGCTGTATTGTTAGTTCATCATTCGCAAATACGTTCGACGTCATGCTAGCCAATGAATGAATGCTGGATGCACTCGGGGTGTGCATTCAGCATTATTAGGTGTGTGTGTGTGTGCGTGTGTTTGAATTTGCGTAAGTTCGTATGTGCATTTGAGCGTGTCCGATCTCTCTTCTGGTCGTCCGGTGTCAGATGCAGCAAGTTGCAAAGCAGGGGATGATGACGACGACGACCATGACGAAACGTTCGCGATACGCGCTAGCTAACCTAAGCCGAGGCCGGATTTGTCTATGCTTACCCGCACCTCACCAAACCTCAATGGTTCATAGCGTTGTCCGCAGTTACTGACCCTCACTGATCCTTTTTGGATCTGTCCTTGAAATTGATCTAGTCGAAGGACCACTAATCGCGCTTAGCAATATTAACTAACACTGGAAACGCTTTCACACACGAATAACAACAGCAACAACAACAACCACCACAATAACAACAACAACAACAACAAAAACAACCATTGTCGAGAATATTCACAACAACAATGAACAGTATCGTGTTGCCAACTTCGGCGTCCTCGTCGTCGTCGTCTTCTTCCTTCATCTCGTCATCATTACTCACTATCGTCATATCGTGACAAGCATTCATATATATATATATATATATATATATTCATCTCCTTGGTTAGTTAATATCTACAGCGCCCGACAATAGAGGGCGGGAGGGAGATAGGAGGGGGAGGAGTAAAGGGAGCTCACAAACATATGATTAAACAGCCGACGAAATTGCTTCAGCCAGAATCCCCCCATCGGTCTCACTACAACTCTCATACAGCGACATGTATCTCTTTCTCTGTGTATGGCCGTCGAACGGACACCGCTCTGCTGAGATGATGAGTCGTCAGCCTATCGAGCGCGTATGATGATGTAGTGAATTGTATTGAAATGATTTACTTCGTCACCATTATTACCCGAAAGGGTATGCCCATTGTAGCGTTGTACGGGCTGACTTGTACTTGATTTATTTAAAAAACGTTGAAATAACAATCTGCAAGCCATCCTAAGGAAAAACTTTTGCTTTCGAAAGGACTTGTGTCCGCCAGTTGCTCAACATCGCCTTTCCTCCGTTCCATCGATGGACTTCCTTCCTTCCTGTTGTTGCTGTTGTTGTTATTGTTGTTTGCTGATTCTTGTAATCGTTAGATTCTAGGGATATTCACGAGGTCATTATATATCTATTAATATGCCTCGTTAGCCATTAATACCCATAAATATTCCGTGATACGTATAATAGATATACATTCATTCCCACTAATACATTGATTATATAATAATATTCCTCATTATTTGTAATTATATTTATTTGTGGCTAAGTAGTTAGAAGTCGTCGTTGTCGTCATCTTACTAACGGTAGTCGCAGAATTTTTTTAGATCGATTTAGTTGTAGCAGTACTGCTGTTTACCGGTATAGAGCAACCGAAAAATAATTAAACGTGGCGGCGGCGGATAATGGCAATGATAACGACGTTACCAATAACGACAATACGAGGTCTTATATGCATTCATATACACACAAACAATCTAAAAAATACCAAACAATTTAAAACTTAGAAGATTCATTAATTGAAAAGTTTATCTCTATAAAAGATTATATATGTATATATATATATATATATATATATATATATATATATGTATATATATATATATATATATATATATATATATATATATATATATATATATATATATATATATATATATACAGTATTTATTTTACCATACATTTTTTAGTCGGTATATTTATTTTTCACATTGTGGCAGAACGGTCTCACAATATGTAACTAACTTTGGATGATAAGGACGCACAAGTATGTGGTAGCGTCCACTATCATATTCTCCAGAGAAGCTACCAACACATCCTTCAATATTAAAACAGTTCGGCTTCAAACGTATGTACTTGTAGATATAATATATATATATATATATATATATATATATATATATATATATATATGTATATATATATATATATATATATATATATATATATATATACAAGTTATTATGTTGTTATAATTTATTAAGAATACAAATGGAGCGACAATTGTCTCGCGAGAACGTGTGCACTGGGAATGTTACTCTATCTCATACAGAGTGGGTTGGGACCACCTCAGCAGCGTGCCGTGGACGGACGCCGCGTTCCCGCGTTGGACTTCGAGGTCGAGGCGCTGTCTCAAGAAAGCCGCGGATCTCTTGTCTCCGGTTGCGAGGTTCAGCTGCGTGCCGACTCTGTGGATAAGTTTGCGAGTGAGGCTGCCTAGAATTAAAATTTTTTTAAGGAGGTTGTTTTTAATTCTAGACTATCCTCCGTCCCCTACGGGCTTGGAACTCAACCTGAGGTATATCTTCAAAGCACCGAGAGCCGGACATGTTAAGATATCTAGGGTTTCCCTAACAGTCCTTGTGGCAGCATGGCCGCTGACCCTCAGCGGTATGGTTATTCATCTAATCTCAATGAGGATTGCTCAAAGAAAATTCGATCAACAACAGGGATCGAACCGGGGACCGGTAGATGACAACCATGACTAGCGCACTAATCCCCTAGACCACGCCGCCACTAGTGAGGCTGCCTGGGCCGCCCAAAGTCTCGAAAGCTAGCGGTTGAAACTCATGTGGGTAACCTATTGAGGCGTACTTTGCGAGCTTTCTCGTTTCGGCTAGATTACCGGCGTGGCCTGCCGAAATCGCCCCGCCACCGACCATTGAAGGTGCTAATGAGTCGGTGACAGTGGCATCCCAGACAAGCATCCTGCCCCTACTGAAGGGAGTAAGAGTCATCCCATCCGGGCGCTTGCCATCATCGACGGAGAGGCCCTAGGGCTCTAGAATGCAAGGGAAACCACTTGACCGAAGCGCTCGGCCGAAGGTGTCGTTAATACCGGCATGCCTGGCCCGCCGTCCCGCACTCATGATGCACGATAACCCGTGATGGGCTAATTCGTCTACGGGGTGGCCACATTTACACTGATGAGGGGAGACTAGGTCACATCCGAGACGAAGACCCACCCCGATTCAGGTTGTTTCGTCGTCCAGGAGGGTGCCCAGTGGGGCACTTGGAAGTGCATGTAGCCAGGCTCCAGATCCTTTAGCAGCTACAGCTCGAAGGCGAGCCTTTGTGGAGTCGTTGATAGCTCCCGCAAGTAAGCCGCTATACGCTTCGTCGTAGAAGAATGTGCTCCAGTCATGTTGGCTTAAAGGGTTTTCCGGAGCATCCCTGCAAATATATATATATATATAGGTTCCGTACTGATAAAACTGTGGTCGCTATTGTTGTATGTCTCAGTTTTGATTTGTTTTCTGCGTTCGTGCGTTCTATTTGCGCTAATCTTGTTTCTGTCTATAGGTTGGCGGTTACGTGATTTTATTTGATTTTGGATGGGGCGGGTCAAGTATCTAATCGAATACAATATTGTGCGTGGCTATGTGTATGATGCGTCTGGTTATTACAGCTTGCGTTGTCGTCGTTTTTTGAGGATCCCGGCGACGATTTGCATCCATCGGGCAGCAGTGCGCCGGTCGGTGGAACGGAGTTGCTGAACCGAACTGCTCAGCCTGCCGGCGTCCCTGTACTGCCGCCGATTTTGGCACAAGCAACAAATGTGCTTTCGGCAGATAGAGCAACCGCCTCAGTGAACGCAAGAGAGACTACCAACACTGCCGCCGCCGCCACTTCAGAAGCTTCAAAGGCAACAACGGCGGCGTCTCCGGCCGGTGAAGCTAAAGCTGCCAAGATGTCTCGGTATGTCTGTAGAGAGAAGGGGGGGGGGGCGGAAGAGGGTAGAAAGACCAGCAGAGAGCCTTATCCAGTCTCGTTATGATTGAGATTTCGTCTGTTACAACAACGGGCTTTTGTTTTTTTTCTCTTTCCAGCTTAGCTAGGAGGCAGGCCTAGCACCCGAACGACCAGCATTTTTTCCACCAGCTTTCTTCTCATGATGAGTTCAGTCAACCTGTTAAACAATTATTATATGGAGCACACACATATATCCTTCTGGATATACAGGTATCTGCGTATTGACGTTAAGCTCGTGTTGGATTGACGTAGAACTCCAAGCTCCTGCTGGAGATTACGAACGTTCGCTGTTCGCTCTCATAGACACACATTTAGCGCCGCTTGTCGGATGTGTCAACTCTTTGAGCTTTTAGCGGGGTCTTTACTCCGAACGACCGTATATCAACGTCGATTAATGCCAATCTGGTATCAGCCAATATCTGGCTCTGTCTTCTAATTTTCGGGCATATGTATCATTCTAGATGAGGTAGTACTCTGGTGGAAAGCAATCAGCAATGCTAGTTAGTTGGTAAATGTGTAATGTAAATGTAAAAAACTAAGGTGGTCTTGATGTTTGGGAGGTAGCATTCTATGTCATGTTCGTAGATAAAATGATAGACCTGTGTATGTAGTGTGTAGGTTGATCATTTATTTGGTCGTGACATTTTTAATGGCGAAAGGCCTGGCGGACCGCCACATGATATTATTGCTACAAGTACGGCCGATTGCGACCAAATGCAGTTAGTAAATTATTTTCAAATATTCTTTTGTAAAGCTCCTTATTATTGAAGTAATTTGAATGGAGACATTCATTTCGACCACCTCCCTTGCATTCATGTAGACCCGTCAAGCAGATTAGCTGTGGTTGTGGTACCCCTTTCTAAGATTCTTTGCTGGCGTTATTACAGTGACAAAAACCAGGGTGCTAAGAGGTAAGGACCACTGTTTTTCTATTTGTCCCTATAAGCTTTTAAAGAACTATATTGCCACAATATAGTTCTTTAAAAGCAAAATTTATTTTCAATAATATACGGAGTCGAATCAAGCCGCGTTATCGGTGTTGTATGTGTGTATAAGCAGTGTTGTCAACCATGTATAAACAGACATATGTCATTATAGTAAGGCCGATCTGTCTTGGTCGCTGTATGTATGTTTACAGTAAATAATATTATACTGAAGGTTTAATATCGCTTCTCAAAGAATCAGATAACTCGATATTTTAGAGTAATTAGCAGAAACAAGGAGACTAACGTTAACTAAACTGTACTGAACATCATAGTTAAACACAAACAATATATATATATATATATATATATATATATATATATATATATATATACATATATATATCGGGCTGTTAATGGAATCAAACAGTGAGAACTTGACCGGAAATGGCCTGCTTGAGAATGCTTGGGAATGCTTGGGGACATGCTACATAGTTGTTCCTTTACTCTCACTTTTTATTCTGCTAGTTTGTCTCTGGCTTTATTTAAAAGAACATGGGTGACTCGATTGATCGTAATAATTATATACGAGAGAGCTTCTAGGTTGATCGCTACTTTTGTAAGTTTATGGCTTGAGGGGTTTAATGTGATTATGCAAGACAAGTAGATTTGTTCCATTTTGTGCCTATTTCCAAAAACATTTTTTGTAGTGGGTGAGTGCCGAATATATAGGGACATAATATACTGTTTTCCTTAACTCCGATAAGGCAATATGCCTTAATATGTATAAATACCGCACCCGTGTTTTGTTTTTTATTCTCGAAGATTATTCCGAGCTATTTATAATTATTTTTCTACAATGGCCCGCTTGGGAACATGTTCGGATGTTCCATTATCCAGAATGACTTCATTTTAGTGCAGGATTCCCTGAAAGACTCTAAGAATATTTTCTGCAGCACCTCTAAAGGTTAGTTTTTCAAGAGTTACGTTTCGGGACGGCGGACTAAATTCACCACCACAGTCAATCAAAACTCCATTCAGATATGTGAGTTTTAAAGAGAAGTTAACTCTTGGATCGTTCAGTGTTTATTCGTTTAACTTCCGCCACTACAACATAGAAAAATGCGATCTGGCCGGTGCTTGTAAGGCTGGCTACCACTTACTAGTAGGCGGGTGCCGGCCTTGCTCAAACCATCACGTTTTGTAAAAGTTTGGCGCTTTGGCGAGTATCACCTCACATATTCATGCCCAACACTGGCAGCTTATCTTTATCCGTTAAATTGTAGGTGCGTACAGCTTCACATTTAATGTGAATCTCATTTTGTGGACGGGGAGTGAAGCTGCGGTGGTTCTGGAAATAATCGTCCGGTTTGAGCACCGACTCTGTTTCCAAAATCGAGAAAAATGCACTACGACTTATTCCATCAAGTGGGACAAAAGGGTGGTTATTTAGTTTAGATACAGAAACTCGTATCTCGATACTGGGTTACACTTAGAGTTAATCCTCGGTAGCTAGGCATTCTGTATCCTGTCGAGATGGAATCTACAAGTTATACATGATATTACGTTGTCACGCCGAAAAATTACGTTAGTATTCATGTAAGGTCGTAATCATATATATATATATATATATATATATATATAGGACAGACACGGGCGATAGCATTTTCTGCAAATTGCCCTGATTAGTTAGGTCCCATAAAAATGTATATATATATATACACACACAATTTAAGATAGAGATGAAGACTATGTATTGTACTGAGTCGTCACTTGTTTTAACCTGCTAGCGAAGCAAACGCGAAGCATCGAATGTCTATCGCTTTACAACCTAGCGATGGTTCTTGATGCGGTATCGATTGCTGGGCTGGATTCTGGCGTCAATAAAACTGACAGACCATCGTTTTCATCCGACAGGCAGATCCGCACGTTCCGCGACCTCCACAACTCTGGTAGCTCGGATAGCGAGGACGAAGGTCAGCAGCGTTTCTTCGCGGGCGGTTCAGAGCACAGCGGTCAGCAGGTGTTGGGACCACCTGGCAAAAAGAAGGTTGATCCGAACGAGCTGGTGCAAAGCATCTTCGAACAGGCGCGAGCCCACGGAGCTACGGTCAGTCGTGTTTCATCGAGGGACAGAGAGAACTCGCATGATTATTCTATCGGTTGTTCAATCATCGCTCGTGGTACCTTTAGCAATTCTTGAGCGCCACGCTTAGGCGAGCTTTGGTCGTTTTTGGAGTGGTTTCTTTTTTGTAGCTTAGCTGTAGTTGTTTTCATTGGTGTTTTTGCACCGCTTTTTCTCTATCGGCGGCGCTTTCCCTAGAACCCGCTACCTCTGGTAGCGACTCCGGTAATGATGTGAGTGTCATTACTATTCCTATGATTGTTTTGATTGACTGTGGAGCCTGTTGATGCGCTGGAGCTTGGCATCACTTTCTCGTTCTGTCCCGGCATCAGGGGACATTTTTTCCAATTTTTGACAATTATTGCCGAAAGAATAGTCATTGAATAATTTATTCGCTACAGTATATATATATATATATATATATACGACCGCTATACGTAAGATCCCTAATGTGTTTGTTTAATGCACGTAAAACTTCTTCTCCAGGCCGTCGACCATGAGCCAAAGGCGACCCGTTTGGCCTTCTCTGGCGTCGGCTTCCGATTGGGAGCGGAAGATACACGGCCGTCGTCCGGAAGCTCACAGTCGGCGAACGTTGGTGCCGCTAGAGATCCGAGTGCCTCTAGCCCAATTTCCGTCGAGATCAACCTGTGGAGCGATGGATTCACTATTGACAATGGCCCGCTGCGTCGATATGATACACCCGAAGGCAAGGAGTTTATCGATTCAATCAAGAGCGGGTAAGCAAATTAAGTCAGGATTGTAATTTATCTGAGGGAGCGACAGGGTGTTTTGGACAAGAGGCTAGATTTGACGAGCGTGACGCATGCGCTCAAACTTTCTAGCTTTCAGACGAGTGGGGTACGAATGGAAGAGTCGACCAACGAGGTTTTGAGAGTAATTCAAAATCACATGTTTCTACGGCGGTTTTACGTATAGCTACAATACGTTAGAAGGATCCGGTTCAAGAGGCGTCTGTTTTCTTGAGCAAGATGTGTCCGAGGTTAGACCATCCATAAGTCATACTATAAGCCAGCTGCTGCTGCAACTTCCTAATGGCTAACTAGATGCACTTTATTTATATGCGCGACCGCCAATGGGTGAGCAATTCGGAGCATACGGTCAGTAGAAGCCACGTATGTTGGGCAATTATAGCATATAATTGTTTGCATCTATTTTTAAGAATTTTGATACCGAATTTCTCATTTTTAGCGTATCACATTTGTTGAAAAGGGCGAATGTTGAGATTGGGGAGCTTACGAAAGTTCTACAGTTTTGCTATGCTAGCAAACGGATGCCAGCACTGAATTGGACAAGGAGAATTTTAGACGTTGGTTGTGATACTGGCTAATAATTGTGTGCTCTTTGCGGGATATATTGATAGCAGTAATACTATACGGCTAGCCTGTTCGAACGATTTAAAGATTCTCCGACGAAAACGAAGTCGCGGTGAGATTTATTGTGTCGTTAATTTCCGCCGATAGAATCTGACGCGTTTTTAATGTGTCTGCATTTCTAGACTGATTCCGGCCGAGCTAAATAACATGGCAAAGGGCGGTGAAGTCAATGTGGACCTCAAGGACCGCCGGTATGAAGACTACGTCCCCCCGAAGCGAGCGGTGAAGGCGTTTGCCGGTGAGGGTCGCCGGCTGGGTAACGTCGATGTGGCAGTTGCTGGTACAACTCCTTCGGCTGCCCAACGTGATGGGGTGGACTTGGCGTCGTGCGAGGCGAAGGCAAAAAAGGATGTAAAACTGGATGAAACGAAACCGACGACCAACATTCAAATTCGGCTGGCAGATGGGAGTCGTCTTATCGCCAAGATGAATCACACCAACACCATCGATGATCTTAGGTACGACATGTTTATATATATATATAGGGTATAATTTATTTATATGCAGACAATAGCTTTGCAACTAAATGCAAACGTATCTAGACGTCTCGAGTAACGAGCTACGCCCTACGCTAAGCCTACGCCCGTCCGATCAATTACGCTCAATTAATAATCGCAAACTGAAGGGTAGACCCCCACGGCAGGCGTGAGGCAATATGAAGAGCTTTGAGCAGGAGCATGATAATGCGCCTATTTCGTTTTTTCTCTAGATTTCTCTCAGGGTTCGCTGTCGATAAATTCTACCAGATGCTAACTGTGCCCTCTCTCTGGCTTTCATCTTTTTCGTATTCTGTTGGCAGGCGGTACGTTGTAACTGCGCGACCGCAGTATGAAGCGGCGACGTTTATTCTCATGACGACCTTCCCTAACAAGGAGCTGACAGAGGGCCAGCAAAGTCTCGAAGAGGCTAAGCTCCTAGGCGCGGTGGTGGTGCAGAAACTAAAGTAGGCACCGCCGAACATGCCGGCCTTCTGATGACGTCCATTCATCAGCCAAGCTGTGATGGCACCGTGTGCTACCTGGCCTTTTGTGTTTGCCATATCCAGAGCTTGTGGGTTCCTTCTGTGTGTATTCGGCGTACGAATGTGAGCGGCAACACGTGTGGGTTAAGTACAACGGAGTGATCGGTCGTTGTGGAAAGCTTACACGTTTTTTTCGGGACGCACGTGCTATGGAAGAGAGAGAGCAACGGTGCTACGAAGCCCCTGTTTGTACCGACGAATTCATATGAGAGTGCACATTAAATTGCGTGCGAAGAAAGCTCGTTAAGAGGACGTAGGAGAGGAGTGCGACCCACTTGCGGCGACCAGTTAGTTTCAAGACTAGTACCACCGGTGATGCTTAGCAGTAGACGGACAGAGTCGAAACAATTTTGGCATTGGAAACAACTACATACATCGTTGATCGAGTTAATGCATATGCAATACGCATACTGATATGATTGTTGGATAGATACGCTGACACTTAAGATTAAACTAATATATCCATATTCGGAGCATGCACGCGTGATATAAGGTTTGTAGAAACCCGAGCGAGTGCCCTGTAGGAATGTTGGTGGGTGCCAGAACATCAACAGACACACGCGCACACACACACACATACATAACACTTAAAACTTAACAAAACATGTTAGCTGTGGCGGGAAAAAGAAATATCTGTGAAATTAATGCAGCATGTACTAGCATATCCACTTGCTTGAGTTATAATAAAGAAAAACTGCGGAAGGCAGAGCAAAACAAGAAAAAAGAAAGGAGGCCCGAGGCGGAAGCTATATAGTCGGCATGATCAAACTCTCATTCAGCGTCTTCATTGAGATAAATGTGCTTAGCTCATAATGGGGTATTCGTGGATGCCCAGTCACCGCCGTGAGTCACACGAGACGTGCCATGTCCCCGCCAGATTGTACCTATATAATATATATATATATATATATATATATATTACTGCACTTTAGTACTACACTAAACATATTACATGTCGCATCCCCGTTTATTTTTTTATCACAAACTAAATTGTTTATTACTTAGTTACTACTATGCAGTTTTATGTATGTACATTGCGCATTTATACATATGTATGTATATACATGCATACCTACCTATCCATATATATACATATCGCGTTCGTATGCGCCTAGAAAACGTTACATATGTGTTTGCAGTCCTGTGAGATCTCCCCCCCCCTACTCACTTTTAGTGTACTCTACTCGCTTTCTTTTCTCCAGTTTTCCCTGATTAGCACATGATCGCTAGCCCGACTGACAGCAGCAAGTGTGTTGTACATATTGTGCTTGCTTGGCAACTGGCAAAACAAAAAGACACTCGTTTCAAGCGATCAAGTAGTACGTCGGCGATTTTTGATGCAGCGTGTGCTTGTACAGCCTTGAGCTAAAGAAGAGCTCGTGCAACTTTGTTAGGTAGGTATCGACCGACGACTGAAATGCGTTCTGTTGCTGCTGCTGCTGATGCTGCTGCTGAAGCAAGTTGTTTTTGCGCAGCCAGAAGTGAAGTCGGCGACAGGACGTGTAGACGTTCAGGTGGGCACTTCCCTCGCTCACGTAAGCCCGGCCTGATTCCGGCGCTAGTCCCCCCGGAAGCAGCTTGGCCAGCGGCGCCAGGCTTCCAGCTTGTGCGAACACTAAACGGTGCTGCTTGTCGTTACGGCTGAATCGTGTCTTGCGTAGCGTGACGAACGGGTAGTTGAGTGCCGACGCGATGACGTCGTCAGCGAACTCCTCGCAGAAGAGTCGCTCATGCACAGCCAGCACCTGCAATGAGACGTTGGTTGTCACCGACCGTCCACGTCGGCCACGATGACGACAACAACAACAACAAGAGTAATAATAATTACGATGAAAACGCTGGCCACATTTTTCTGCTCTTGTTCCAAGTCTCGCGACAGGTTATCTATTCTGATGATGTCTATGAAACCGTCGGCTTTTTGGGCTGTGTGTGTTCGCAACCGTTTACCAACCGCTACTGTTAGCAAATGAATCAATGTTTCTAGGCGCAAGGTAAACGATTAACTAGAATGGTGGCTAAAAGCTCGCGTACGTTGATAAGGTAGCTCGCGTACGTTGAGAAGAAAACAAAAAACAGAAAGTAAACATCCGAATTGGAAATTGATCATCATCATTACACGACCAACTGATGACGCCTGCCTACCTCTCCGGCGTTGTGAAGGACGGTAGCGAGAAACGCGGTCACATTCGCCGGCTCTCTGCGGAGCACGAGGTACTCGTTGAGTGACAGCATCGCCACGTACCTCGACGTGGCGCCCGACCTCAGCAGGCAGTCGGCCTTGAAAATGGCCTCGGTGAGCGTCGCGTTCAGCGACGTCGGAACGTTCCAGTCGACCTGGTGGGCGCTGACCGTTGGCTCGATGAATGGCGTCCGCTTGACGAACGTCTTCAGGTCGCCGGGTAGGCTTTCGTCGTAGACGAGGAAGTCGGCCACGCCGATGTGGCTGTAGTACGTGACGAATTCGGCCACCTGCACCTCGCCGACCGTCGTGTCCAAGGGCCGGACACAAATGGCGACGCGGCCTTCGGCTGACGGCGACTCCGTCACATCGCTGACCGGCAGCGAGACGCCCAACAAGTCGACGGCAACCGGGCTGCTGAGTGTGGCGTTCGCCGACGACGAGGAGTTCGTCGATGCTTTCGTCGTCGTCGTCATCATCATCGGGCAGTTGACGGCCATTGCCGAGAGGCCGTCGAGCGTTGCGAGGACGCTAACGGTTGCCGCGATTTCATGGTGGTTCTCATTCGTCGCCGAAGGTCCGCCGTGAGCGCGAAAACGCAGACGACACGATTCCGGCTTGACCGACGACACCATCAGTACGACAACCTTGGCTTCGGCGGCGCGGTACAGCGCCGAGTAGGCAAAGGTGGTCGCCGGCGGCGCGCCGATCTGCCTCCAGCTGGGCCCGACGACGGCATGTGTTGTCTCCGGCAGGTATGCTTGTTCGAGGGTGGCGCGTAACTTTTCAAGCTGCTGATTGCACTTCGCTCGCGACTCGGACGTCTGAAAGATGTCGGCCACTTCGAGGAACACCTTCATCTTTGAGTAGCGCCGCTCCATGACGAGCAGTCCTCCGATCGACAGCACACAGATGATGACCAACCCAAGCTGAGTGTACTTTCGCATCTTGAGCTCCAACACACAGCAAAGAGCTGGCGGCGAGGCATATATATGTATATATATATATATATATATATATATATATATATATATAGACGATGCGGCGAGAGTTCACGTCACGTCGTGAACTAGTCAGACTTCAGTCAGCTTTCCCGTCTTTTCCCGGCGCCACAAGCGGCCGTCTAGTCGTTGTGCCATTCACATACTGCCTGTAAGGTGGTCACAAAACAGAGTTCAGTGCATATTAAAAACCACGTGAAAACCAGTGCATCTTAAGGATCACATAACACCCTCCTCTTCGCCCCAGTTCAGTCATACTGCTGATATCCAATTGTCTTATCCCGCCATGTTTCAAATCGTTGGCATTTACATTCAATCATAGCGTGTATGACTACTAAGTTTTTGGACTGACACATTCAAAGCTACTTTGTTTGTTGTCGTACACAATTGTCTGCTTTGCATAGTTTTGTGTGAGTTCCTATTTAAAAACGCGCAGCACGGTCTGCCAAATTTCTGAAAGCACGTTAAAGACACGAGCCTTTAGTTTCGACTTGACATTCGTTTTGAGAGCAGAAAGTAGTCTGCAGCTGCCGCGTTAGGCGAAGACGGAGCGACACTGTTTCTTTTGCCGCCAAAACTGTTTTATGGTAAAACGAAACTTAATTGCTACTCGTTGCTCGTCACTCAAGTCATCCATGAGAAGCGTATTTTATATCACTTCGATCCTTCGCATACGGCACACGACGGGACTCGCGTAGGAATCAAAATACGCCCAAATCTGCACTGCGCCGAAATCGACGATGTTCATTGTTCCAGTCGTCAGCCTATCGACAGGCAGTCTAGAACTTCCTATGTAAACGCTACGAATGTTATACATGGAGATTCAATTTTACGTCGCTCCGTGTTTAAGGTGCACATACTGAGAGTAGCATGAACATCGAAAGAAATTGCTCGCGCCTAACATAGGTGGCGCGTAAAGAAGAGTCGGGTCTCCCTTCGGATGCCTTGTGCGCATTGGTACGTAAGGCGTGTATATGCTAGAATCAGAGGACAAGTATGTTGTCGTTGGCATACAACCAGAGTCTTCGAATCGAATATTATTAGCATCGCAACACGGTGAGTAGCTTAATACTAGCCAGCAACACCTTGACTTACCGTATCACGAATTGCTATTTTTTTTTGTTCACTCTATAAGATAATTCATTTACAGTGTGCGGTGTAGTCGCGCTGTTCTCTATTCGGCATGACTGCAGTAGACACGAATGAATTAACATCTGCGTTGTATCAAGCTATCGAGATAGTTTGTATGTCTCTCCTCGCTCACCTGGTGATCGGCTGCGAATAGCAAATGCGCAATAGCATTCTTATTATAGTATTCATAGATATTATATTTTGTCAATCGCACAGTGAACCACTATCGGCCGTCGAGCACCAGCCAACAAATCAAATGAACCCGGAGACTGAACTGAACTAAAGTGAACTGAAGTAAAGAGTTCTCATCTGGCGATGATTGATGGTATGATGGCGAACATGTCGTTGAAGTCATGGCGTCTGCCGCAGATGCTGTCCTCGGTGTAACGTGAACAACATTCGAGGTGTTGCATTCACCTCGAATGAAGCACACACTTCATCATCTCATGAACATTACAGCACGCCTTCCTCTATCGATGCTACGCATTGTTTCTGTCCTCGAACGCCCGGCTTGTCGGTAACCATAATTACCACTGCATAGCAAGTTGTTGTTCTTGTCGAAAGCAACAGATTACGTACAATACTTCATATTTGACTAATCCGGCTGCGTCGGGACCCTCATTAGAGAGAGGGGGCGGTTCGTTGCAACTCTTCTATCTCCCTCTCTGTGTTTACTTCTTGTCTTTCTTTTCTTTTAATTATTTGATCCCCTCGAAACTTGCTTCAGCACCAAGCCGTGCACTCACATTACTGACAGTGATCCGACTGACTCTTCGGCCGACGTTCCATAGGTTTGTTGTTGTGTTTTGCCAGCCAGCTGAGGTCTGTCTGCGTTGTATTCCACTGACTCAAGCCGGCCCTTTCCCTCATCTCGACCACACTCTTGCCGTTGTAATCATTGCTGTCTGCGTGAAAGACAACAATGTTTGTGCTTAAGCCG
The DNA here is from genome assembly GCA_003439945.1 of Dermanyssus gallinae. NCBI lineage: Eukaryota > Metazoa > Arthropoda > Arachnida > Mesostigmata > Dermanyssidae > Dermanyssus > Dermanyssus gallinae. The sequence goes on along the minus strand of QVRM01005378.1, from coordinate 1,139,105 downwards.
CCGAAACAGACCTACGATCGATTTCGAAAAAAATACGCCGGGTAAGTTGATAGCTTGCAGTTGCACAAACAGTCATCATACCTCCCAAAAAAACAACCTCAATGAAAAACAAATGTTTCTAAATTCTAGTCAAGGCGATGTCTATCGATGCTAGCCGCTGCAGACCTAGATTGCATCCAATGTGCAGCGACGAACCTCATAGCTGCTGCTGCTGCTGCTGTTTTCGAATTGGCAGAACGGCAGCGAAAACAGTACTACTCCCTGCTAACCGGCGGAACCGGCAACGGTTGTGAACTGGAACTAGCGACTGACCGCCAATATCATCTCGTCGTTGAGCAGCAACCATCTCATATATAGTATGAGACAGAGACAGACATGATGACCTACAGAACCGCAATGTTGTTGTTGATCGTCGGGCCGGTCCAAGTCATTGTCAGCAGCATGGTTTCTCTCCGAAAAGCTAGTGGTGTAGGAATATATAGATAGTTGTTGATGCATATCACACCCAAGCAACCGGCCAAGCAACCGGCTACAAACAGCCAGTCAGTCAATCGATACAAATACGACGATGACACTATATATATATATATATATATATATATATATATATATATTAGAATACCGGCATTCGCAAGCAGCTTTTTTCGTCAAGACACGGTCAAGACACGAACAGCAGCAGCAGCAGCAGCCGTCGTGTTTGGACGGATAATAATCGAACGGATGGATGCTTCTGCTCGGAGATCGCTATGATATACGCGATGTAAATAAACAGAGAGCGGGTTGCGGCGGCGGCGGCGGTCGTGGTGATGCCGTTTGCTCTGCGACACCACGGATTGTGTCAACACGGATTCGAACGTCGTTCGCTCGCCGTGCGATTCTTCTTCTGCTGCTGCTGCTGCTGCTGTTGCTTGTTGCTGATTGTTCGATTCGTTTGTAGCGTCGCTCCGACTTGACTCGCTCGCCGGCCGGTGAGACGCGTCGCGCATCGGTGAGACGACGACGACGACGACGACGACGACGACGACGGCATTAAAATGAAGTGGTTCAACACTAGGATGCGAAACCGCGTGTTCGACCGGCTTCATCGGATGGCGGTCCAGAGCATGATGGCGCTGAGTATAGTGTCGATGAGCCTGACCGTTTACGGTCTCTACCGGCTGAAGTTCGCGCCAAGAGAATAACAGCCCATCGCAGCGCGAGGAGGCGCGAGGAGTTGCGGTTGTTGTAGTCGAAGTAGTAGTACAAGCAGTAGTAGTAGTAGTAGTAGTTGTAGTCGAAGTAGTGGTAGTAGTCGAAGTGTTAAGAAGAGCTCATCAGCAAGCGACCCCGTCATCTCGATGTTCTAGGTGAGGAAGCATCGAATCAACCCGTGACACCCCGTGGCAGTGAGTGGCGGGAATGCTTGTGACATTATGCATGTATGTGGTATATACATATATATATATATATATACATATATATATATATATATATATATATATATATATATATATATATATATATATACAGCATGTAGTATGTACACAGACATGGTTATGTACACGTATACACTATACTCGTGTGTGTATATATATATATATATATATTTATATATATGATTGTCGAGCCCGGTGGCGTAGTAACATGCGTCTGCGCCTCGCGACCGGAGGAGACACATAGGTGCGCGAGTTCGAGCCCTACCGTTGCACATTTGTGTTTTTGGGGTCCGTCTATGAAGCAATGCAGCGAAAAGACGTCCCATGGACGTTTAGTCTTGGCTGAGAGTCAGACCCGAAAGGATTTTTTATATTTATGATTCGTACAGAGTGTTCCCAAATTAAGTACACTCATTTTATGGGGTGATAACCCTTGTTCCAGTAATATGTTGTTCCTAATAGATTTGGGCAGGGGGGGGGGATAATTATTTGTTTTCGAGGGCGAGTGAAATTACCATCATCTGTTGTAATGATGAGATAAAATTCTGCTTCAAAAAGTAGGATATCCACATTAACTAACGTATACCTTCAATAGCCTAAAAACTTGGTTATACGGTCAGCGTCCGTAGAACAACCATAGGAATAACACTTTACAGAGATAATTTTGAGACCATACCGATGGTGGTCCGATTCGCAATTTGCGTACAGTCTTACGCGGTTTACAGTAGTCATCTCACGGCCTTAACTGCCATTGATATACTCCCAAATTTATCTCTATAAAACGTACGTCATTGTGGTTGTTCAATGGACACGTTGACCGTAATACTAAGTTTTAATGTTATTGAACACTACAGTTATAAAGCCGTCATTGTTACATTATTAGTTAAATAATGTATGTATGCACATATATATATATATATATATATATATATATATACATATATATATATATATATATATATATATATATATATATATATATATATATATGTACATATATATATATATATATATATATATATATATATATGTACATATATATATATATATATATATATATATACATGTGAGAGAGTCGGTCAGTGCTTTTTATTTTTATCTCATTTACCCTTTTACAGGTAGTTCAACAAGTTCTTAAAATGAAAACCAAGAATTTTCCAAATCTTGTTTTTAATTTTTTCTTATTCGATATACTCCCCGAGAAGCTCAATACACTTTTCCCACCGAGATTTCAGAGCATTTATACCTCTTGAGTAGAATTCCGCGTTTTTAGACTGAAAATAGGCATTGACAGCAGCCTTAACCTCTTCATTGCTGGAAAAACGCTTTCCACCGAGACAATTCTTCAAATGTCCGAAGAGGAAATAATCAGAGGGGGCCAGGTCTGGAGAATAGGAAGGTTGTTCAATAAGTTCGAACCTCAGTTGGGCCAGTTTTGCCGTTGCTTGCCGCGACTTGTGTGCGGGAGCATTGTCCTGGTGAAACAGGACAACCTTCTTCTGCAAAGCGGGCCGTTTCACGATGAGTTCTTGCTTCAGGCAGTCCAACAGTCTTGCATAATATTCTCCCGTGATCGTTTTACCGCTCTCAAGGTAGTCGACCAGAATTATTCCACGTTGGTCCCAAAAAACCGTAGCCATCATCTTTCCGGCCGATGCCGTTGTCCGCACCCTCTTCGGAGGTCCTTCACCAGGTGCACACCATTGACGAGATGCTTCTTGGGTCTCGGGAGTGTAGTGATGGACCCAGCTTTCATCGACGGTCACGAATCTGCGCCAAAAATCCGACGGATTTTTCGACATCTTGGCCAAATTTCGCTGTGAAGCGGAAACACGCGCGTCTTTTTGGCCTTGGTTGAGCAAATGCGGCATCCATTTTGCTCTGAGCTTTTTCATCTTCAAGTTTTCGTGCAGGATCAAATGCACTCTACCCAAACTGATCCCCAAGGCCTCCGCTATCTCCCTAATGTTCACTCGCTTATCTGCGGCAACGATTTTCCGCACTTTTTCCACGTTTTCCTCAACAGTTGCCGTTTTTGGGCGTCCTGAACGTAGTTCATCCTCGGTGCTCCTGCGACCTCTTTTTAACTCATTAATCCAGTTGGAAACAGTGGCAAAACATGGCGCAGAGTCACCGTACACCTCGTCTAACTCAGTTTTCACTTGAAATAAAAATGCTTGATAACCACTCGAAACTCTTTTTTCTCAATTTTTCAAATTCACGCCGATACGTTGCACGGGAAAAGCGATCAAACGAAATCGCAACGGCCAATCACCATAATCTTTTGACTGCTAGCATTCGAAAAGTTATGCAACTTGCATATAGTAACGCATATAGTAATGAAATATTCAACAACTTTTCCAATAATTTTGTCCGACCCCATTTTTCGTTAGAAAATCCCACCATTTCTCGACACATAAGAAGTGACTAGGATGTATTTTGATACGTTCGAACTTTTGAAATAGGTTGTTCTCGGACGTTTAGGGTAAGCAGAACATGACCTGAAGGACCAGGGTCCGAATTATAAGGTGATCAGGTTTCTCAGAGAAAGATAACCTTTATTCGTTTCAACAAGCCTAGGATCCCGCATATCCACACATGATGCCCTTGGAATCCTTTCCACTACGAAGATATTGGAGCTGGTTGTGTTAAAGTGTATATGCAAGCCGAAAGACTCTGAGCTAGTTGCAAAGTTCAGATATTATCTATTGCGAAATAAGAAGGAAATTATACGGAGAAAGCAAGAAGGCTGACACCGACGATGAGGACGATAAGCCTGATCTGTCCTCATCAGCTTCTCCATTTCTTGCTTGTTTACGGTGCTGCAGGCCTTTAAAGTACAAGGAGGCAGCACAGTCCACTGCGAACATATTGGAGAAATTCTAGCCTTTCGAATGGATTTTGGCATAAGGCGGCTGAAGCTTTATAGAAGGTCGTTTCATGGCTAATGAGGCAGTCAGAAAAATTAAGGACAGGACTGCATGGAGCAGGAGAATTGGAACGGTTTGTTGAATGTCTTCCGAGAAAAGAGTAAGGAGACTAAGGAACGCAACCGAAAGTGTAAAATATTTGGAACGAAGATGGAAAAGCTGCGGGACTAGCGAAGGCGCCCCTATAGGTGCTTAACTTTTTCTTATGTGAAACCTGGAAGTGCTCTGTTTTCTCTAAATTACGTTCTATGAGAGCGAAAACGTGTTTCTTGCTTATTCCTAAGCGATGCAAATCGTCAGCTACTTCAGTTTGCATTTTTTAAAGTTTTGTCTCATTTTATACTCGGCTTCTTCAACTGGTCGTCACGTGCATGGCCATTTGCTCTTACAAAGTATCAGCTCTCAGCTCAATACGTAGGGTTCAGCTGTCAGCTCGCGGGAAAGAGCGCGAATGATCGCAACAGGGAGACAATGCGCTCTATTATAAATACAGACTATCAATAGGCTGTAATGGTGTGCAATACTCATATCAAGCAAGCATTATATGAATTTATTTGCCATTCACAATCGCCTACGCCCTAGAGTAATTGGTGTTGTATTGCTGTTACGGAGGATACGGCTATTCCTCTATTGTATAATAACAATTGTTCCTATAAGCTGTAGGCAGAGCAATCAGTTCGAGTCTAGTCAGACGATGTTTTCCTCAATTATTCTGTGTGTCTTTATTGAATGAAGACGCCATCATCATCATCTGATCACCCCGACAGATAGCTTACACCTACGTCTCTCTTTTGTTACTGTTACTTCTTGGAATGAACTAGACTTATTTCGTAAGTCAACGCGCACCTGAGCTCTATATTGTTACGTTGCTTAACCTTCGAGTGATGCAAGAAAATGCGGCTTGAACGCTAGTTTAAGTTGGCCGAGCGGAATAAGCTTCGAAAGTACTCTGTCTGTCATGACAACACGCTCACAGTGTCATGCCGCACGCCGTTAGGCAGCCCAGATTCACTTACCATGCAACTTTTTCACAGTCATGTCAGAACTATTGGCTACTGCTACTGCTGCTTCCGGCAACCATGTTAGAGACCAGAGAAAAACATCCCGACGGGAAACGCCGCTGGATTATTGGGTGCAACGCGGAAATGTAACGTCAACAACGGTACAATCCTAGTGACTAGTGGTGTAGCGGGAATAGGGGTCAAAAGCGTGACACGTTACCTGGGGGACTTCAGTTTGCTGCTGTTTACAAACGAACTTCTTATTAACGAGAAGGCGACAACTACACATAGAGTGACAAACGACTAAGGCGATGTATTAGTGAACGTCGACTAGTCGACGCCGCATATTGCCGCAAAATATAAGGGTAAAACAACGTGTTTTGACCATTGTATTTTGGACGTTTCTGCGTTTCGTGTACGGTGCTCCTTTTCGTGCGTACGCCATCAGACGGACTATGGGTCTATGAACGTACTTCTCGACATTTGTCGCCTGTGTTCACGACTGTTCACGATGTTACGGACATTTTGTTTGGATGGTTGGTAAATGTATCGACGATGCAAGATTCGGACGACCGGAGTGGGGCGCTCCCGTTGGGGATTGAACCAACCGCTAGGAAAAAAATCGTTTTACACGAACTGAGAAGAAGTGTGGGGCAAATATAGAGTTAAGAGAGGTCCGCGACAGATAGATAGCGCGGGATGTCTCTCCATCGAACCACACATGCGCAGAGGTGCAGGGACAACGACAAAGACAAATATGTGGCTCTAGATGTGAAATATAAGAGACAGCAACCGTGCGAGGAGGTAGCGTTCCCTGGTCTTGCTAGGGAACTGTGTGTAACGCCCAGCTGCGTTAGTAGTTTTTTTTTTCTTCATAATTACGCTTCAAGCCTGTCAGACAAATCTTCCCACTTTCTCTTCTTAATCTTCTCGAGTGCCGTCGACAACTGCACCATATTTTCGACGCGACGGTACGGTCCAAAGAGAGAGAGAGAGAGACGGGGGGGGGGGCAGATAAACAGAGAAGTAGAGATAATTAAATCCCTCTCTAGATGTGTGAGGGTGTTTTTGCCTTAATTTCTCTTCTTCAAGAAGAGAACGCGGTGACGTGGCGACGCGTTTGTATCATTCGTAACAGCTGAAAACGGCGACCATCGCATGTGCGTTGACCCGTTCTTCTATTTAGTTTTCTCGAAGTGCGCACCCCCGCCGTGCAAGCCAGTGGGTCGCAAGTTTTGTGCTGCTAACAGCAAGAAGACTGTACTTTTGCAAATGTAACGTCTGGATACTGGTGAGTTTTTTTCCTGTTGTTTGTGTTTTGCTGTCGCCAGCTTGGGCTTTGCTCTGTAGGCATTAACACGTTTACCTTTTTAAGTCTTCAAGTAAGTTCGTTTTCTAGCTGTGGTGTTTGTCCGACCGCTTATCCACCCGATGCCGGTGCCTCTTCCAAAATCTCTCCAGAGTGGGCGTTGGATTAGCGAGGATTAACCCATATTAAAGCTACGGAGTATATATATATATATATATATATATATATTTTTAGATTTCCCGTAAGGCAATTGCCCGTGTACGGATTTTTCATGTCATGGCTAAGTTTACTCCACTCCGGCATTTACCTTGTTTAAATTGGAAACCATGCAAACCAATTTAAGAGTGGCCGGTCTGGGGTTCGAACCCAGTCCTCCCGAATGCAAGGCAAAGGCTTTGCCACTAAGCCACCTTGCTCGGTATGTATATATTTATCTATATATATATATATATTAATATATATATATATATATATATATATATATATATATATATATATATATATATATATATATATATATATATATATTTACATCTACTGTATGCCTAATATCTAGTAAATACATATTGGGTGTAAAATTGATGAACTTGCGTCGGAGACTCGACACGGTGACCTGTACCCCCCCCTCAGAGGTGCCACCGAGTCTCCTTAAACTTACACGCCAACCCCCGTAATGAGAGGCTTGTTGGTATTTATTGGTCCTGACCATTTTCTTACAAACCGTATTTGAAGACGTCGCTTTGTGTATCGATATCATATGCATTGCTTATATACAGAAAGAGTAAATGTGTTGACGTTAGATAGACGCATTTCATGACGGGGGAAACGACGGGCCTAATGACGGCAGTGATACGGTTGATAACATATTATTTCATGTGTATCGTTTGAATATACAAGTTGTTTCCATGTGGTATGATGCTTTCTGTACGTTACGAGCAAGATCGCTTTTCCTTGCTCTGGCAAGTCTATATGATGTTTGCGTTTGTGTTATGGTTAGGTTATATTGTAACGACGCTTCTCCACGAAACGTAACGAGGACGTTACGGCAAGTCAACCGGAGATGTAGAACTCCGTACGACGGCAACTCTATCGTCAAGAGGCTAGGCCTCGGATGAGTGACAGTACGCGGACGTACGTCTGGTGGGTAGAACAGCGACGAATAGGATGTTCTGTTGTTTAGTCTATACTTTCTCAGTCCTTGAGTCAAACCTTTCTCGGTTGTCTGTGTATTGGTCCGCGAATCATTGGATATGCTGGCGCCAAAAGGTCCAGACTCCTCCAGAAGCCAGACTTCTCTCAGGTCGAGCCCGGTGGTGGCTTGGAGGGTGCATTCGTGTGCGCCTCGCAATGGCGGTGGAGACACATAGGTGCACGGGTTCGATCCCCATAGTTGCACATATGTATTCATGGGGTCCGTCTGTCGAAGCAATGCGAAAGCAACTCTGTGGACGTTAATAGGTGCCCAGAGGATCAGCCCGAAAAAGTTAGACTCCGCTCAGAAATCGGTTGGAAGTTGCATCGGTTCATATTTGTTTCGTGTCGTCGTCGTCAGCTGGTGATCTGCCGTTGTGACGATTGAGGACGGTGGGTTTTTGACGCGAAACGGTGTGAGCATTGTGGCGCGGCCGTTGGGTGAGGGCCGGTTGGTTAGGATCGGTTTGAACCGCGCCCTATAATGCGTAGATAGTGTAGTGCAGGACCATTGTTGGACCTTTGTTGTCCTGCCCAGAAAGCGGGTGGAGCGCTACGTTGGCTCGCGCGCGCGCCTAGCCGTAAGGTCCTTTTCACAAACAATTCTAAAGCTCATTGACATGATGCAAGATGATCCGTTTTACGTAGGAGGTTTTGGGATTTTGTTATGCACATATGTCTCTGTCTGGTACGGCGGGACCCTCCAACCCACGAGTAGTAGCTCGTGGTGCTCTCCCCCCCCACCACTCTGACTCGGAAACGAGACGAGACTAATATTATAATAGACTGATAATAAAAAAAATCATCGTCGTATTGTATCAATGATTGGCGCTAGCTACATTGGTAGAAGCGCAATCTCGCTGTGGGCGAGACACCCAGCGCGCTTAAGCTGTCGACTCCTGGATTATATTGGCCTTTTGCTTACTGAGTATCTGTCGCGCTATGCTGTACGCTTACTGAGCAATCATCAGCAGCTGGGCGTTTATCGTGTGAGGATGCGAGATGCGACCTGCAAGGAACAGCTGCCTGCGCTTGGTGATCTATGATTTTTCATAAAACTTAGAATTTGAATTCTGTTGCCATTTGGGAAAATGAATGTTTCTAGTTCATGCGCATTCCTTTAACTTGTTCTTTAACGCTTGTTCTAAGAGGCCGATTCCGGGATCACGTAACGGTGCTACGTAGAAGGTAAAGGCAGGTTTGAGCCTGAACTTTGAATCCATACAAATAACGCACATACTTAATTTGAGATACTTCTTTAAATAAAAGAGAGATAGTACAATAATATATTTTGTCAACATGACTAGCATGCATAGAAACATGAAAAAAATAATGACTTTATGTAGTGCACTTGCTTGGCGGATGAATGCTTCGTCGACCACTTATACGAGTATATGCAATATTAGTCCAATATATACGGCAATTAGTAAATAGACTGAATAGACGTAATTGCGATATTGTAATATAGTAGTGAGTATTGCGCAGTGTATCGCGATGTATGTTTCCTATGAGGTATACGGGCATAACGTATCCGCATTTGTTTGTTCACGTTATTTAGTTGATATTCGTGTTTGATAGACGGAGGGGTTGGAACTGGAAGATACAGACGAAGGGAGAGAAAGGGCTATGCTCCGAAGCGCGATGAACTTAACGGCATTACCAGCGCTGAGGTCCCTGTCAACATCGGCAGCTTGTCTGGACTCGCGAGGTTTTCGCATCACTAGACTGAATCACGTCGCCATTGCGACGAAGACACTCGACAAGCAACAGGCATTCTGGAGAGACGTGATGGGACTTGAGGTAAATGAACTTGGAACTGATGGTATATATGTATTTGCTCTACGACGTCTCTTGACAACTTGATAAGCTAACTGCCGTCATTGATTTGCAAAGCATTCAAATCATCGCCTTCCGGCGCTATCTATTAGTGTTCTGGAAGGAGGACTTTTGCAAATACAGCACCTTTTATTTCTGTCTCTGTCGGCAACCTAGGTGCTCGGCTTGTTTTTACTGCTGCTGCTGCAGCAGACAGTCAGTCAGTCTTCTCTGTGTGACACCGCATCTCTGAAAATCTTTCCTTTCTCAGTCTTAGTTTATGTATGTTGATACCGTTGAAGTATTGGATAACCAATGTGTAAATAAAATGTAAAGACATGTGTACAAGTCTGTTTATAACGCGTGGAGAGAGAGAGAGAAATATCGCAACTATATTTGGCTAGCGGCGCAGCTCGGGTACTCTCTCATCCAACGCAATTATAAGCGGTTTCTTTGGCAAAGGAAGAAATGGCATTCCTTCGGCCCAGTCGAGCTGATCAGGGGTTTCCGTGCAGCGGCCCAGGTGTAGCCGCGTCAGTATACAGCTGAGAGCGACGGTGATTTGGAGGAGAGCTAAGCGTTTGCCGAGGCAACCTTTTGGGCCATCGCCGAATGCCAAGAATGCATCGATTTTAGACGGACCGTCAAGGAATCGCTCGGGTCGAAACTCGTCCGGATCTGGAAAGTAGCTGGAATCGCGTTGGATGACCGGTATAGGTATTTGAACCGCTGTGCCAGGCTTGAGCTGGACCCCGGCAATCGAGCACGGCTCGACACACACTCGATCAATGACGAAGTCTGTTGGACAGAGTCGAAGAGTCTCGAGAACGCACGCTTCGACGTACTTCAACCTGTTGTAGTAGTCGAAGCGGCTAGTTGTTGTTGTTGTTCCCTCCGATTGGGATGCGGACGACGCAATTTCGGCAACAGCATTGGCCTGCGCTTCGGGGTGTGTGGCGAGAAAATACAGTGCATAGTATAGCGTGGCGGCCACGGTCTCGAATCCGGCGACGAAGAAGAGGAAGGCCTGCGACGCAATCGTGTCGTCGGTGAGTGCATCGGGCTGGTTTTTCTGCTCGCGCAGCCACAGGCTAAGGATGTCTGCGTCTTGCCTCGACGGATCGTCGGCTCGCTGCCGGTGTTCCTTGATCATGAAGGCGGTGAAGTCCTGGAAGAATTTCGTCGTCTTCCGCGTCGGAAACTGGAGAAACGGTACGTACTTGATGAGCCACGGGGCGGTCGTCAGCAGCTGCACGGCGAGTCCCGGCGCGAAGATGTTCTGCGCGTGCTCGCAGAACGCATTGGCCGGGTCCGACAGGGCGTCCAGTTCGAGCCCGAACACGACAGCCGCGATACAGTCGAGCATCAATCCCTGGGCGTGGTTGAACGCGTCGAGACGGCCCGACGTTCGCGCGGCGTCGACCATCTTGTCGGCGAGCCGCACGCTGAGTCGCTCGAGCGTGTCGGCAATGCCGCGAAGCTTGTTGTTGGTGAGAGCGGCCCCGCTGAGGTGGCGCACCTGCTTCCACTCGCCGTAGGGCAGCGCGAACATGGTTCGATCCCAGAGCGGGTTGCCGGTTGCGACGTCGAGGTTCCGGCGCGGCAGACTCGAGAAGTTTTGCCGCAGCACTTCGGTGGCGGCATCGACGGACGCGATGCGCAGCAGCGGTCTGAGGCCCTGATACGTGCCGTACACAGGCCCGAAACGCCGCCGGTACTCGTGAAGTACGTCGAAGACGTTCTCGCGTCGAAAGCGTACAAAGTTCGTGTACAGGTAGGACGCGTACGATTCGTGCGGAATGCCCGTGTCGCGCCAGTAGCCTTCGAGGCGTCGAATCTGCACCGCCAAGAGTGCGGCGACGGCGAGCACGAGAGTCACGGGAATGACGGCAATGAGTATCATTGTGTTTGTCGTTGCGCTCGATCTTGCTCCTGTACTCCACTCGGTAGACGTTACACTTACGCGCAAACACCCCTTACAGAGTACACACACACACGCACTTATTCACTGATGAAGCGCAGGCGCATGACGAATCTCGAGCGGGGAGCCAAGATTCAGTCATTGGTTAGGTTTCACTTATGTTAAGGCAGCAGTACGCCAAGACTTTAGTGCTTTAGGAATGGCTGCGGCCGGGGGCGGCGGAGGGTGTCACAGTGCGGTAGAACACTGAGGCGTAACGTGATCGTTGTATTCGTAATGACGCAAGTAGGCAGACAGAAAACGCGCCGCGATTCGTAGTAGCGATTGATGGATGAACTGCACTGCTGGCGCATGGATAGATAGAGCCCTTATTTGCTGTTCAAGCGAGTAAGTAGCCACTGGCCAGCGCCACTTGACTGACAGACTTGCTAGCAATGACCACGGGAGAGGAGACGCGGTCCAACCAGTCAAAGAGCAAACCAACCCTCTCTCCCTTTCAATTGACGTCGGGGGAGGCTGGCGGGGGGGGGGGGACTCTTCTACAAGCCGTCCGTCGTGACACCGTCGCTAAGAGGCGGGATAAAGCGTGGCGTCGCCTGTGATTAGTACAGATATTGGCCAACGTAGTTTGCCGTGTGAGTGAGGTAGCTCGTTCCAAACTTCATCATTAGGCAAGCAAAAAAAGCACCGTGTTCGACACGACTATTGGTACAATTTGCGCATCCAGTATTAATTAGCAAATATATATTGCCTACTTAATCTACACTTTTTATTGCTGAAAATATATGTGCATTTGTCGTGCTATATATATATATATATATATATATATATATATATATATATATATATATATATATATATATATATATATATATATATGGACAATTCGGTAAGTAAGGTAAAAAAAATAAAATTAAAATAATTTATTTTCCGTACAGTTCAGCGGTGCTCCCATGGTTTACCTCTTCAAACGAAAATAAAAAATATTCGCTGTATGACCTATGCATATATATATATATATATAAATATACATATATATATATATATATATATATATATATATATATATATATATATATATATCACGCAATGCAGAGCCATAATTACTGCATCAACGCTTGCCTAAGAGGAAAAGTGTCAGGCGCCCTGTTTTCACCTTTGGCCGGGCAAAGATCACGATCACTCGTCTTAGCAACTGTTCGAATTTGTGAGTGTCGGTAAAATGGCCAAAGCTAGTGTTGTTATTCGCGAGCTAGGGCGGGTCTGTTGCCGACGAAGCCACAGAATGAGGACAGTAAAAAAAAATGCGATATCACCGGACTTCAGTCACACAATCAACACGCTACGCTCCGGCGGTTAGCACGAATCCGTTTCGCCGCCCTTGTATATCACAACAATCTAACATACATTGATCGCTGAAATATATATATATATATATATATATATATATATATATATATATATATATATATATATATATATATATATATATATTTATATACATATATAGAAAATATTGTGATGATTTATTAATCATTTACAATACGTTTGCACACTCGGCAGTGCTCGCCTAATCCGGTACCAAATCTACCACAATGCGGGCCGTGATTGCCGAGTAATTAATTACTGGTAGCTTTGCCGGCCGCGCCGTCGTCATTGCTGTTGCCATATCTTCGGACGCTGCAGTAGCCGTCGGGCTGATCGCCACACCGAGCGTCGCCAGAGAGGGTGTGCGGTGTGCAAAAAAGAACGCATTCTTTTATACGGCGGTGCGCGAACAGCGCATGACGGGCGATATTCTGACAGCCATAGGTAATGGCGCGCAAATTCAGAGTTCGACTGACTTGGTCACTGTCTATATGAAAGAGCAGAGATTGCGAGAGTGTTTAAACTTCATCGGAACGTTGTGAAACGAACGATTAGTAGATTTCGTGTGCCGTGTAACAATGTGGAGAACCTCACAGACCGCTATTGGACCAATATCGCGCCTGTACGTTCGAACTTTAAAAATAGTTGAACAGGCGCGTTCACGAATCGGAAGAATCCCTTGTCTGTACCGAGCACCGCCCGCTAGATAAACTCAAGTGTCACGCGCCTTTGTGTGGGGACTTTTGGAAGCCGGTATGTGATTTCAAAGTTTACGCAAGTCCCTTGCGAGCAGTAGGACAAACTTGACGTTTTCTACCTGAGACCAACAGTCGGGAGCGTTTAGACTAGTTTCTCCATTTTGCTACAATTTCCTCGTTTCATATATTTAGTGTCGCTGCTTTTTCTGTTTTTGGTCTCAAGGGCCCTCAAGCCTAATTTGGTCTTTGGGCTGGTGCACTTTCCTGATAGAAAACCCTCAAAGTACTGTAGCAGTTGTGTTTCTACGAGGCAGTGCTCACATACAGAACGCGAAAACCACATGGGCGGATGTTTTCTCTACATTTATCTACATCTCTACCTGTAATATATATATATATATATATATATATATATATATATATATATATATATATATATATATATATATATATATATATATACAGGGGCGCTACGGTAATTTTAAATTATTTTATTGACTTGAACCTTCCTACTCTATTTAAAGGAATTACAAATAGCTATACTGCTGGACTAAGTATGGAAGGTGGTTGATCAGGCCCGTATTACAATGAATCCGGTGAAACCTGACTGACACTAACGGATTGTGCTTTTATGATTGACCATTATCTCTTCTAGGTAAGCGAGCCCAGCCCCCAGCCTGATCACGGGGTGCACACAGTGTTTATTTCCTTGGAAAACGCAAAGCTTGAACTGCTGCTTCCTATGGAGAAATCTCCCATTGCGAAATTTCTCGAGGAAAATAAAGATGGCGGTATGCACCATTTTTGCGTTGAAGTCGACAACATCAAAGCCGCCATGGAACACATTCAGAAGTCCGGAGTCAGGTAAACATGGTTGAACAAATTATATATATATATATATATATATATAAACACCCTTAAACAAATTATATGCACGTATGCACAAACATGTATATAGATATATAGGGTGCTCGGAAATAGTCTCTTTTTTTACAGAGGGCCGGGAACAAAAATGCATAATGCACACCCCTTGATCTGGGTAGTGTGGGACTCTCAAACCCACTAAAAACCTGGTGATCCTCTAACCTACATGACCGGGATATTTGTGGTATTACTTCAGTGAAAATAGTCTAAGATCTTTAAAGTAACATAAAAAACAAGTGTATGATGAGGAGGAGGAGTTTCGTTTGCTTGAGAGAGCAGAGCGCGAACCCCATGTCTACATTGTTCGCCGGCAAAACAGAAGCATGCTCAGCATGACAAAGGAGCAGTTGCGGCAGCACTTCACTGCCCTTCTGCTCGATGCAAACGCCCCCGCGCCTAACCCAGTTATTGAGCAACCGCTCACTCTGGAGCAGCACGACATGAATTCGCCGTTTACGGTGGAGGAAGTTGTGCAGATCTTGCGCGGGTTACCCAAGAAAAAGAGTAGTGGTCCTGATGGGATCTATTACGAACATTGGGCTAAGTCGTCCGATGTTTTAGCGGAGGAGCTGTGTAAGCTGTTTAATCAGATACTCAGCGGGGGACACATACCCCAGGTTTGGCACGAGGCCAGGCTTACTCTGCTATTCAAGGGCAAAAACGGCGACAACGTGGACGATCCAAATCTCTATCGGGGTATCGCGTCGGAACGCACTCTCAAGAAAATCTTCGCCAAGTTGATTATCTCGAGGGCGCTTCCAACTGTGGAGAAGGCCTTACCTCCGGAGCAATTCGGATTCAGGAAAGGTCGAGGTACACAGGACGCGATCCATGTACTCCAGTCGGAAGTTGAACGGGTGCTGGCTGTGCCCGGGGGTCACTTGTACGCCGTCTTTATCGATTGTGTCAAGGCCTTCGACAAAGCTCCCCGTCACCTACTAGTCGATTCATTTCGACATGCTGGGGTGGGTGGTTCTTTCCTACGAGTGCTCTCCAGCTTCTTTGCTGAAGACCGCCTTGAAGTAAACGTAAGGGGCGAAGACACCTTGCAGCTCTGTCAAAACGTAGGGACCCCCCAAGGGGACCCTCTCAGTTGCCTGGCATTCTCCTTGCTCATCGCAGACCTAGCTCGCCATGTGCGGGAGGAGTTTAGAAACGCCGTCGTCGTCATGTATGCGGATGACATAGTAGTGGCCCACCGGGACCGCGGTGCCATTCGTCGAATTGTCGGCGACGTCGAAAGTTACCTTCACCGTAAGGGCCTGCAAATAAATGCGCGGAAGACGAAAGCCATAAAGTTTCGCCGTGGGGGTCGATTGGCCGCAGCAGACGTAATACCCTGTTGTGGCCAACCGCTGGAGTTTGTCAACTCTTTCCCGTATCTGGGTCTGAGGCTACACTATACGGGAACGACCTTTACCCAGCACATCGCCGACAGGTGTCGAGCGGCTATTACCTCTATTCACACAGAGGTGAGAGACCCTCGACGACTGTCTTTGAGTGCGGCCGTGCGTCTTTATGAGCTTAAGATTGTGCCAATGTTGAGCTACAGCCTTGGCAGGGTGTGGGGCCATCTTTCAGCGGCAAATTTTGCGCAGCTAGAAAGATGCTTCACAATATATATGAAGCGGGTCCTTTGCTTACCCCGGACGGCAAAAAGCCGCTTCGTGTACCTGCTAGCGGGTTGCGGGCCGGCAGTGGAAACAATCAGAGTCAGGCTTAGGTCACCTATTACTGGACCACTTCAACAATTTTTGTTGGAGTGGCAGGGAAAAGTGACCGAGGCCTCGGCAGAGGTAGCGCAATTGGATGTGTACCTCGCCAGGGAGCTTTGGGATGGAATGGCATGCACTAGCCGGCACGTGTACACAAGATACATTGTGCATGGCTATCATCACTTGGTATGTTCGACTCAAGGATTTCACCAAGTTGACGATCAATGTCGTTGCCGGTTCTGCTCGCAGATATGCGCTAAATACCACGCAGCGAGCTGCCAGAAGCATCGGCGGTCTTTGCACTTTTTCGCCGGGTGGGACGGTCGCTGAAGTGTTTAATTTGTATAAAAGGAATGATTTGTACTGAAATTATGTACCATCTTGAAATGCAATGTTATTGCGAAATAAACCATATATGTAAAAAACAAGTGTTTTTTATCGTGGAAAAATATTTTAACACAGGTATAATACAGCCACTACTGAAATTCGATATTGATATAACTTTCACTCTCCCTCGAGTCAGCTTATCATGCTAGAACCTTATTGTCGTCCACTGGATGGCGAACTTCGAAATTCGATATTGGTGAGGTGGTGACGGCCTTTTTGGTTTTTACAAGTGTATACGGGACACCCATTTTTAGCACTTTTTCATAGAAATAAAAAATTACACTAATGCGCTGCAGTATTGATATTTAGTTTGCTGATGGTCGTGGCACTATTTGAGTACAGCTTACTTTTTAAAAATCCCACAGGAACGATCTAACGGTGCTAAATAGCAAGATCTTGAAGACCAGAGAATGTCGCCATTACTCGCGAGATTACTCATCAGGCTATTACTCGCGAGATTACTTATCAGGGATTTATGTAAATTGCGCGATGAGCTCACCAGCATGCCCGTACAGAGATTCCCTCTTCATAATAACTACTGTTCACTATCTCTACGTGTGCTTCCGTTAAGTAACGCTTAACTGTCTTCCGTTTATGAAGAGAGCGGAGCTTGGCATTTGTTTAAAAATTTCAGCTGATTTTTTGGACACCCTATATAGGTATGACTATTTATTATGGTTAATTACTCGAACGTTAACAATTGTGTAACACGCCACGGTGGTCAGATAGATGGACCCCCAAGGATCGGTGTTTGGCCAATTTTCAAGGACCACCCCAAGGTTGCCGCCGAGCGTCCCCGTTGAATGTTCAGAGAAAGCTTCTACCTGAAAAACGTGACAAGGCGGCGCTAAAACGAGTGCAAATGGCATTTCTTTGCAGGTGTCCAAGCAGCGGAGAGTGTTTCCGGGGCCAAATAATAATAATAATAATGCTTTTCAGCGCCTGGGACATAGGTAATGAAAATGTTGTAGCCAGTCAGATTTTTATATGACCTCAAGACGAGGATAGTGCTTCGAGGAAAAAGTAGGAACTGCTATTTGCATATAACTTTCCCACCCCGGCTAGAATTAACGAATCGCATGGTGGTCGAAATTGAAACAGGTCAAGAAGTCCAGGACAGCAACTGAATTAGAGGGCTTCGCGACGTTCGCGAACACAATTAGGCACGCGTTTCCGCCAGAACAGTTGGCAGTAATAAAGTCGACCTTGTCGCAGCTCGCAACATTGCAAGACTTCCAGGCAAAAATCCATATTGAGATTCGGAGAAGGGGACAACTTTTTATATATATATTTACAATGTGGATTTGTTTGCGATTCAGGTGCCTCAGTCCGGAACCACGCATCGGAGCTCATGGAAAACCTGTCGTGTTCCTTCATCCGAAAGACTGCGGAGGGGTACTCATTGAGCTCGAAGAGGTCTATATGAATTCTTAGTGAGACTTATCTTTATACGTCTTTTTGATTAGTTTGTTCATATATATCTTGGTCCAGACGACAATATTTTAAGGATGCTACCGTGAGCCAAGGATCTGGAGAAGGTGAAGAGTTGAAATTGAATGCTGTCAAATGCCTACTCTGGTCATATAAATAAATAAAGCTGACACATTCTGATCATAATATGGCAAATGTTGCACGTTAATTAGGCATGAAGTGTATGATCTGTTTTAATCATAATCGTTGGCTTGGATATTTTCCGAAATTTGCAATTATTTGCAAAGGCTGAAACGCATAGGAGAGAATCATGACATCCAGGACTCAGGATGGAGGATATATGCTGGTCTCGGAGGTGTTTCATATTGGCATGATACACTCCGTAGGGCAAGTTAGTCTGGGCAGACGGCATTGAAAAAAGTTAACTGAGCGCTTGGGGCGTCGATTTTTGGTTGCCAGGTATGATTTCAAGATGATGGCTCCCTTTTTCTCTTTCCCCCCAAATTATCTCTCTGTCGGGCGTTGAAATTTTTCGGAATGTCAAACAGATGTGCCATTTAGTAACCATCTGTCAGCTATTTATTACAACTGAGCAAATAAGTGCAGAGAAGTTACATTTTAGTGAGTGATTGATTAAAGGCAGTGTTAATCAATGTTAGTCACTAAAATGTAATCAGTGTTAAATAGCAGTGGCGAAAATAGCAGCAACAATTTACTTTCTGACCGTCTGCAGCTCCGTAGCTTTCGGAAAGAAAGCCTTGGTCTTTGGAGATTTGCCTCTCTATGTGTGCTGCGTTTCATCACCGAGTGGGCCCGTCATACTGGGAGAATTCGGTGCGCTATTTACTTTGACTCTGCGATTACGATTCGCTTATTGAAGAAATGTATAAATACTACTGCCGTTATTTTAATGATTAAGACTGGATGGACCCGCGTCTTCGCGTCAGGGGTCGGGCAAGACTCCCACTCGGAGTGATAGATGAGGAGTGAGCCATCGGCACCGTGGATTTAAACATTCACATGTATATATGAAAGAATACATATATATATATATATATATATATATATATATATATATATATATATATATCTTTTAATGATTTATTCGACTTTTCCCCGTCATATTAAAGAAAACTGCTTAAGGGTAAAACAGACTAACATTCCGATAGTAGACTATGCGGTCGATTCTTTCATAGCTCCTAAGCTTAATGGGCTTGCGTCCAGTAGAATGAGGTAAATAATAGGGTAGTACCCTAAAAACGTCGGGAATCGATTGGGACAAATTCGTGCGGAAGTCGGTACCTTGACACCTTGTTTCTAAACGACAGTTTTTCAAGAGTTATGTTATAAGATCCAGCACCTATAATGCATTATCTTACAATGCATGACAGGCCCAAACAGCATTAGCAAATCGTCTAAGTAAATTATACTCTAACGCTAGATTACAGTTTTTAGTAACTAGTTAATAATAATTACTATCAAAAACGGAGTTCATTGTGTCAACAGGCCAGTAGCACAAAAAAACTGGTGAATCCGCAAGACCGTGCTTTTTCATACTCTATATAGCTGGCTCGGCAAACGCCCTCAGAAATGTAAAAGCGATACCCGCATATTATGCCGATGATATAGTGGTTCTTCCAAAGATACAAAACCACCTGCAATTTTATATACAGGAAGCCTCCGGTTGGTGCGAAGAAAAGCAACTGACAATCAACAACGCGAAAACAAAGGTACCACGATTTAATCGAGGCGCAGATCGGGGGGTTTAAATACTGAACTCGTCAATTACTTTTGCTATCTAGGGAAAACAGTGTCCTCCCGGCTGTCATTCAGTGGATATATAGAACGCTAGACTTGCGTAGCAAGGCCATCGCAGTCTTCACGCCATTGCCTCTTATTTTACAATGGCAGACCTCAAGAACATAGACAAGAGAAAATCTTACTTCGTAAAGTGCACGTTGGGTTTGATAAAGGACGACCGGCGACGCTTGCACTAGTTCTATGCCGCGAACACACAGTAATGGAAGATATAGTACTAGACAATATACCGTTCAGTGCACAAACGTAGAGGCCTACAGAGAATTTAGAGAAAACCGCAACATGGCAACAATTTGTAATGGGCTTCTATGTCGAGGGACCTGCTTTTTGTAGTAATTAATGGACATTTCAGTCACAGAAAAACAGATTTCTAATATGCCGAAGAACATGGACCGGTTGCCGCCATGTCAAAAGCTTGACAGGAAATTGTTACGAAATGGACGAGTGTGCACACATATTGTGGCGAGTGCAATATCGGACGTTTCCACATGCTCAACTGTTCGTTTATCGAAACATCGTCACTACAATCAAGTGCCAACGATATTATTAGCCTACAAGATGATATATGAGCGATTGTGCTATACTACAAATTCATACAATACAATATGTACAATACAAAGTCTCCTTTATTGAAAAAGGGGTGTTAAGATCACATGTAGTCTTTACACTCATGGGCACGTCGCGAAACTCTCCATGCAAACGCGTTATTCACAACTTCGACATTAGCAACTTCCGGTGGAGTAATTGACACACCACTACGTAGATTATTTGGACGTAATGCGAAAAAGGTACTAAATGTATTACTCCGGATTAGTTGTTTAAAAGTCTCACGTCAACTTGCATTTGGTACTCGCTCACGGTTGGGAGCACGAGACTCTCGCGTCTTACATTGCAGCGCCATGCGACTCGTTTGACAAATTTATCCTGCATTTGCTGGAGCAGTTCTACGTCTTTTCTATAAAAAGGCGCCCACGCGTGTGAACAATATGTCCACTTTGGTACAACAAGCGTTTTATACAGTTTTATGTACATTGCTGGGGCATGCCCGATAAACGCTCTAAGAATGAGATTGCACAGCCGAGACGCAGATTTTACAACTTCGGCAATATGAGAAGTAACCTTCGTTTTGCAATCAATTGTAACACCTAGGTCTTTGTATATTGACACTTTAGGTATACTATGGCCGTTCATAAAATATTGTAACGAAGTTACTGTGTACGCATCATAGCGCAATTCAAATAAGTTCTAACCGACCACGTCCAACGGCTACAACGCCCGCGCCAGAATCTCAACGTACACAACGTTCACCGAATGATGCATGTCTCAACCGAACAAGACATGTCTCAACCAGCCAGCCGAGAACAGCCACAGCCTTTCGCGCCGAAACCCCAACGTCCTCTGCCGTCCAAACGATCATCGGCCGACATCGGGAGAGGGTCGACCTATGATCGACAGTCCAAGTCAAACAGTCACTTAACCTGTATTCCTATACGAAACAAACACAAACTGCTGTACATATCGACCGATTGGAGAGCGGGTTCTGACACCCTTTGGGGTGTCAGCACACCGCGGTGCCTCGTGAACCAATAAATAGACCGAGCAGCATGGCTTAATAACCATCCGTTGCTCGGCCGTGCTTTGCATTAGACCCAATGCTACGTGTCGTCATTCATTGTTCCTGAGTCCCTCCGGCTGCAGTACCCGTCCAGATGAGTCTACATCCCCAAGCTGACTTAGCGTAACACAACAACGTTACAATATGAAGTGTCGTCCTTGACTGTTTTTAGCACGGCGCATTTAGAAGTGAATATTTGCATTCTATTCAAGTGGGGCCATAGTAGCACGGCATCAATTGCCTTCTGTAACTCGGCCTTGATCGTCAGCATAAAGCTTGTAAATCACGTCGAGCCTGCCAAGGACGAGTTTAAGGTCTTGAGCAAAAATTGCATACAAAAGCGGCCCTAGGCAGGGACCCTGTGGGACTCCAGACGGGCATAGAGCAGTACCAGACATAGCACTTTTCATAGTGAATAAATCTGGAACAATTAATAGTAATAACAATGAACACCATTTTTAGGCGTATGCTGTGTTTGGTTGTCTATAGGGGGAAGTAAGCTGCCATTGTGCGCGCCATACTGAACAATGGAGGTCAAGCTAAGTTTGCACCTCAAAGTTGTACTGATTGAATAAGAATTATAATATATATACTTGTGTTATCAGCATACAGTTGTGGTGAGCTATAGTGCAGGACACTGTAGCATCCCAGGCCAAGGACTTGCCGTGAGACCATCATGGTATAATCACACCGTCAGGTCTCTTGTCGTTGCCCCCGCCCGAGGCCCTGTGGTTCTAGTTTTGCTGGCAACCTGAATAATAATAATAATAATAATAATAACGTAAGCCTACGCGGGTACACGTTTGGGTCCCACAATTGTAGGAAAATACTGAAAAATTTAATAAATAATAATAATATTAATAATAATAATAATAATAATAATAATAATAATAATAATAATAATTGCAAAGCCACTGGTTGAGGGGTCTACGCTGTGAAAAATGAAGAACGAGACAATCAAAGCAGATAATACCATCAGATGTGCTCTTGGTTCGTGCCTACTTTAAGAAACTACCAATCAGTATGCGCTGGACATACACGTTAGCAGGTAATCAGCCAGAGAAGTTTTGAAAACCCTCGAATAGCCAATGGAACGCGTCATGTTTCGGGTGGCGTAAGATCATTTTAGCAGAGGCTGGCTCAAATCCTTGCCTTCGCCTCAGATTGGCATCATGCCATAAACTCTTAAAGTTCCACACCACTGAGTTGTCTAAGAAGCCTCGGTAGGCTCCCTAGATACGCAAAGCTCAACGAGGCGATCGAAAGAGTTTTTAGGAGAGCTAGTGCACCATCTACACTCGAACCGGAAAGCTTGGCAGCTACAGGTGTCAAGCTTCTTAGTTTTACGCACATACTTCCTAAAAAAAATCCTTTCGGGGCTGATTCTCAGCCAAGATTTAACGACCATGGGACTGCTTTGTGCATTGCTTCACAGACGGACCCCCATAAATACAAATGTGCAACGGTGGGGCTCGAACCCGCGCACCTACCTATGTGTCTCCTCCGGTCGCGAGGCGCAGACGCATGCCACCACGCCACCGGGCTCGACACGTACATACTTCCTAACGAAGTAACTACTGCATGATGATTATTTGGAAAGTTCTTAGTGATGAACGTGACGGTTCCATGCACGGCGGCCGTATTCAACTGGGATCACAGCTCAGTAGAGTCAATATGGGTAGCGGAACATGCTGAACACATGAAAAGGAATCTACGAGCTTACTCTGAACTGGCGAGAAGATGCCATTTCGTACCTATTGTAGTGGAGAGCTTAGGACTTATCAGTAAGAGGTCAACTAACTAACGTGTTCCTCAAAAATGTAACTAAACATTTACAGAGGATCGACGTAACGCGCATCCTTTGAAGTGTTATCTTTAACTGTCTGTAGGGGGGGGGGCGGGCGGCTACATTTGTACGCCGTGGGCTAAGCTAGTGAACAATGAATGCACGTCAATTAGACTTTCATACTTTACAACTGTATTGATTGAGTAATAATAATAAGAATAACAAGAACACCAAAAAATAACAAGTCTATTTATAAATAGTCGCCACAGTCCCAGTCATTAGTAATAGCCAACAGTCTAACGGCTATTAATAATCACGTAAACTTCAGTAAAGTTACAGAGACAGAGACAATAGCTCTAGCGTCGTTTACCGCCGCTGTTACAGCAGTTTCCGATTCGTATCGATTGGATATGCTGACTAATAATGACGTCGTCTGCAATGGAGGAACAATCTGAAGCAAATCGTGAGTTGAGTGTCTCATTCTGTTGTGCTTCTGCCCACAAAACGAACCGATTTCATGTGTTTATTCTTTTTTTTCATTCATTCGAGGGCTGTCGGTGCTGCGCCGACATCAGACGCTACATTACATTTCTTCACATTGCCAGTACCAAGCGAGCGCTCGATGGAGAACCCTTGTGTTTTGGAATCGCTCACCGAGCACATGCTCGCTGAGACTGCCCCCGACGCCCGAAAGGAAGGCGATTGCGTTTTTTTTTATTCCGTTCTACAACGCGGCCTGTGTGTTGCGTCACAATCCACAGAGTAACTGTAGATTACTTCGGACGAGTAATCCATAATCCTACGCGATTTGAGATCGAAGCTTCCGAACAGGCTGGACTGCAATTCTCAAAGTTTGTGGACACATGTTAAAATGGAGCACTTCTGGTCACGCGAAACGAATCACGACGTAACGAGCAATAGTGCCCACTAAATTGCTTTATGAGCTTTTATGCTGGGGGGAGGGAGTAGTACTTTCGTCTATGAACGACTAGTTAGGAAACAAAACAAAAGAAATGCGACTTTTGCGGAAAATGTGTAGAATTTGCGTGTCTTAAACATATATATATATATATATATATATATATATATATATGTATTTGTATATATGCATATATATATATATATATATATACTAAAAGAGAGAAATACTTACACTCCCGCCGCCCGCGATTTAATACGCGCGAGCCTTTGACGGGAGTGCCCGCCAGCCCGAATAGACAGGCCAGCAGCTCCCCCACCCTCCCCCCTATTTGAGGTTCGGAATGGGGGTACCACACTACTCCACCGTACCGATTAGACGCGTTCACCTCGCGATTCCGCGTTACACACCAGAATATTACGCGCCCCCCCGAAGGGGAGTTTGACCCACTCCAGCGCAGGGGTTCCCCGCAAATACGGGGCCAGAAGGTCCTCTCGACCGGTGGTCTGCTTTCATGTGGCCACTTCTCACTCATTTTGCCTATTAAGCCAAGGCAGCAGGCGTCCCGGACGGTACTACCGGGTGTCACCGGGGGCATTAACCGTCCGGCCCGGGGGTCCATGTGCAGCACAGTCCCCCCGTATTGGCAAAAATCTGCTTCATTCCATGGGCACAAGTGACTTAAAAAGAAAAGATAACTCTTCCTAGCCTATCCCTTGGTGTCTTTGAGCGCACTTGTTGCCACGATCTTGTTGCCATATATATATATATATATATGTATATGCGGGAGTCATAGTTACTTCCGCCGTTTACCCGCGCATCAATCTCTTCACTTTGACATACAGAGCATTGGGCAGATCTCACATTGTGTCATAACCAATTACTGGACTTCACAATGCTTTGTTTCAATTAGACAGTCGGATTCCCTCAATTCGTACCAGTTCTGAAGTAGTTGATAATTTCCAGTCATATCAGAATAACCGAATCAGTTAACAATGTCCATAAGCACAGCTTTAGTCATGGGTACCAGACGGGTACGAAGCCCATCCGGCGACAACACAATGTCATAAATACTTCTACTGTCAACCTGACTGGATCAACCTTCAGAGTCATCCCTTCTCCTAAAATTACAGAACTATTTTGCCGACTTCCCTTACCTACCTTAATCTAGACACTACACGCTACGCACCTTGGAGACCTGCTGCGGATACTAGTACGGACTGCCACCAAGGTTAACACCACGCTCAAATTTTCAAGGACCAAGGGAGTCAACTAAACTACTCTAAAATGAGCAGCTTTATGTCACCCTTACCCATATCTCAAATCTGCTTCATTCCATGGGCACAAGTGACTTAAAAAGAAAAGATAACTCTTCCTAGCCTATCCCTTGGTGTCTTTGAGCGCACTTGTTGCCACGATCTTGTTGCCATATATATATATATATATATATATATATATATATATATGTTGACAGCAAAAACACTTCTGTTTGCGAATGCACGGCGCATGATAAGCAGATCATCGCAAAACCGCCACACATTCTCTTCATTGTGGCCACCGATTCTGAGAAGGTGTTCAAGCCGCAGCAGCCGTGGATCCGATCGTATACGACAGTTCGTTTGATCGACCGGGCAATCGGCCATAATTTGGTGACCACCACGATGCGGTGGCAGCATACCAGCGTGTACCAGCATCATTATCATCTCCATCGTCAGCTTCCTCCTATATTGGCCATTCGTGCCCGCCAGACGAACGGATGCGGTCGGATGCTTTCCTGTTGTTACGACTTAGGTGGTTATTATTACCACTACTACTACTACTACTACTACTGATGCTACTGCTTTTAGTTGACTAATATAACGTCTGTAACCAGCTCTACTTGTACAGCCATCATAACCATCACTACTGCGACTATTATTACCTACTACTCAAACAACCACTATTAGCAGCGGTTATTTCGAGAAGCGGCGATAGCGGTCCGAATAGGCGGCATTCTTTCTTTCTGCAGAGCCCTGCAAGTATCATACTGCAAACCAAACAACCTTATACTGCAGTCTTAAGGAGCCGGCATTCCGAGAGAGCGATATATGTATGTATGTATATATATATATATATATATATATAGAGAGAGAGAGAGAGAGAGCGCGAGATAGAGAATGAGATACAGACACATCGACGTTTCGACATCAGAGAATCATTCGTAACTGAACGCAAGTGAGGTTTTGAAGTAATGTAACAAAAATGCATTCCCTCTCTCCATCAAAAACAAGAACAACGACACCAAAAACCACGTATTAGTAGTAGTAGTATCTAAGTCGTTCATTGCCAGGTATAATGTAACGGTTCGAACATGGCGTGGAATATATAAGCTGCAATCTCATTTGAAAAACATAAGGATAAGACACTTTAATGGCGTCAGGCAGAATTTAGCTTCTGTGTGAAGTCCCCTTGGTCATTTGACGCGGTTGCAAGGTTGATTTGCTTAAAAAGAGCCCCCCTCACACACGCACACACTAAAGTGTAACATTTGCGAACAAAAGTTAAAAAAGTTTGATGTGGAAAACTTTCTCCTCTTTCTTGGCCCTCTGAAGTAATTACCTAAGATGTAATATCGGGGGTGCGCGGGGGGAGAAGATATGCCGCGGTTGGGGCAGTCGGGAGGAACCCGAAGAGTTCGTAAGTTTCGTGGGTTTGTTGGGAGAAGACGACGACGAAGAAAATAAGCAGGCGCAGAATCAGCAGCGCAACTCTTGATTTTACTTTATTATAACTAATTTACTTAATTACAGTAAATACGACTGTAATTAAGCTGCACGAGCGCAACTGTAATACTCGAGTACTCATAGCGCGCCGTGGTAACGAGTCGGGTAACGTCGATAATGACAATGATCTAATGTTAGCGCACTAATAATGCATTACAATCGGTTAGCGCGCATAATTGCGTACACTGATTAAATCAGTCGCAAATTGCAGTGTGGTATGTGTTGTTGTTGTTAAAAAATGAGTCATGAAAATTGAGTAGTCCACACAAACCAAGTAGACCACCTCCGAACAACAAGCTTGCGGAGAAGTTCCCTCCAAAGAGGGCCCGAAATTCAAGGGTGACACGAGCCATTGGAACAGTTAACTTGAAGTATATAGGCTCGTATGCTGGCATACGTCGCCGAAAGGATCATTATCTCTGCTCCGGCGACGCTCTGAAGATCTTCTAACCTAACCTAAGATCTATGTTTGGCTGTCTATCTAGCTATATATCTATCTGTCTGTAGGGGGACTCATTCTCCGCGAGGTCGGACGCACAGCCCGACTGTGGTTGATTGGAAAGCATTTCGTTAAGTAACAATGGTTAGTCGCAGTAGCAGCAGCAGCAGTATTCGTAGCAGGGCTCGTAGTTAGTAACAATGGTAGTAATAGTAGTTAGTGACAATGGTGGTAGTAGTAGTAGTAGTTAGTGACAATGGTGGTAGTAGTAGTAGTAGTAGTGGTAGTAACCAAGTATTCATTATTACAGCAGCCGCAGCAATAACAATAGCAGCAGCAGCGGTACTTGAAGTAGTAGTGGCAAAAGTACCAGTACCGTCGTACTATTACTACTAATAATGGCAACAGAGGCAACTGTCGTGATGGTATCGAGTCCGACCACCGGACGAACGGGGAGAAGGTGGAGGACAGAGCGGAGGAGAACGGAGACGCGACGACAACGACGACGACGAGGAGGCGGAGAACAAGAATGAGTTTGACGACAAGCAAACGGGGAGAAGAGATGTCGTCAGTCAGGCAGTCTCTCAGTCTCAGTGTCTCACTCAGTGAGTCAGTGAGTCAGTCTGTTAGTCAGTCTCTGTCTCTCAGAGCCCGCGCTACCGAGGCCGCCGCCTGGGGGCGCCACAAGGAGGCTGAGGAGGAGGAAGGAAAAGAAGTCCCTCCAAAATGGCGCTCATTGTGACGGTTGCTGTTGCTGTTGCTGCTGCTGCGGCTGCGGCTGCTGCTGTTTGTTGGTAGTAGCAGCGTTGATAATACTGGTGGTGGTGGTGGTGATGGTAGCTGTAGTGGTAGTGGTGGCTGTGGAGGTCCTGCTGCTGCTGCAGTTCTGGTAGTACTCCCGACATACAGATAAACAAAAAAAAAAAGAAAAGACAGACGCACGGACGGACAGACAGACAGGCCGACGAATAGAGAGACAGGCCAATCGACCAACTGATTCGCTAGCAGGCTGGCTGAATGAATGACTGGCTGGCTGGCTAGCTGGCATGCGCGATTTGGTGTGGAAGAAGGAAGCAGGGAAATCAACATCAACAGCAACAACATCACAGCAATAGCGACAGCAGCAGCAGCAACAGCAGAGTCGACAACAACAGTAGTCTTGGTAGTAGTAGTAGTAGTTGTAGTAGTAGTAATTGCAGCAGAGGTAACGCTGGAGAGCGCTCGATCGAGTAAGAGCAGCGACAACACACGAACAACAACAACAACACGCGAACAAACGGCGTTGGCGTTAGCGCCGCTGACCGTGATGCCCACGATGACGACGACGGCGACAACAGCAACAACAACAACAACAACTACAACGACAATAACAAGAATAGCAGCAACAACAAACAACAACAACAACAACAACAAACGACAACCACAACAATAAAAGCAACAACATCATCAACAACGAAGGCAACAGCAAGAACGGCGGCGAAGACCACAGCTGAATGACCCACCACCACCAACCTTCCACCGATCGACCGACCGACGGAGTAAGAGACCCATTGAGTAAGAAGCGACCGGTAGACAGAGCAGAGTGATCTGTGATGCTCTGCTAGCTCCACGGACCTGTCTGTTGTGACCATTGCTGCTGTTTCTATTGTCGGCGTCGTCGTCGTCGTCGTCGTTGTTGTTGATGTTAGTATCGGTATCGTTGTTGTTGTTGCTATTGCTGCCGTTGTGCTTATGATCGTGCGGCTGATGAAACCACTGTCACAGCCATTGGCAATACACAGAGTGTAGCAAACGTGTTACGATGAGGAACCGCTGGACAGACGGTTCGGCGATTCATCGTGTTGCTGCGATGGAAGCTTTCGGTTCGATTCGTAGCCTGAACCTCTGATCTTTGCCCCTCCACCTCAACAGTGCTGGTGCAGTGAGTAGTGATCGATTCGCTGCATGTAGTTTACTGTGGGCAGAAGAATCTTTTGAAAACAACCTTCTTAAAAATGTGTTAAGGAGGTTTTTCTAGTGCGTCGGCAGAGAGACAAGCCAGCCATCCAGCTATCCATTCTGCCAGCGAGCCGGTCCCTCAATCGACCTCATTGTTCCTCATCCACTTTGAGGAGAACGCAGCCACCAAAGCAGTGTTGTTGTTAGCAGGATACCGTTACCACACCGTTATACAGCGAGTGTTTACTGCATCGACATCAAGAAGACCACCGAGTACCACACACGGCGGTGGCGACATGTGTAGCATCACGTCAGCGGCGTGAGACGGCGGCGATCAGCATAGCAGTTACAACAACAACACGCAAAACTACCTCTGCCCACTTGGACCCCATTCCTATGAGCCCACCCCCAACACAGCCAGCCCCATCCAGAAGGGCCCCCGCGTCGGAACTCCGTCATCTAGGTAGGGGGGACAGTATCTGAATTAGAATAATAACAGGCTAACTACGACAATAGTAGTAACAACAGAAACAACAACAACCTCAACGGGGACGAGGCGTCGGCGAAGCACGGCCGCAACGGGGAATTGCTGTTGTTGTTGCTATTCAGGTTGTTTTTGTTGTTGCTGCTGATATTGTTGGGGTATAATAGTGACGTAGCGGCCATTACCGTGAAAAACAATAGCAGACATGGGTGGTTATTGGTTCTGCATACATACGTACATACGCACAGATAGATAGATATACGTAGAAACACATCCGAACATACCTAAACGTAAATTCATTCATTAGATGTAGACGTACATTCATTCATATAGATGTAGAGACGTAAATACATCCCCGTATATCTCACATCAAAACGATCACAGGCAGGCGCGTACATACAGTACGCTTGTGTCACACACAGACACAGATACTCCTTCGCGTCCTGGGTCGAAGACATCGCGTCCTGCTGCCTGCGTCGCTATCCTGCTGCCCCATTCCACCCGTTGATGACGTCGTGCCCATCTCGGAGCCAGCCGTGGTGCCATCTCGTGGTGCAGCGTCCCCCACCCCCAGTCGTTGTCGGTGTCGATGTCGGTGTGAGTCTTTCATCACGATTTGCGATTGCGATCCGGCCCGCTCTCCTCTGTTCTCCTGTGTCCTGCGTCCTGTGTAAACAACCAGGAGAGCGGCGGGCGGCGGAGCGAGAGATCATAACGGGCATAACGCTGCTGTGGCTGGTACGACGAAACTGACGAACAGGACTATAGAAAGCAGAAGAAGAAGAAGAAGAAGAAGAAGAAGAAGAACAATAATAAGAAAAAGAAGAGGAGAGAACGTGCAGTAAGCGCTAACCTCCCCCGAGTCACGCGCTGGTGATGGTGGTGGTAATGATGGTGGCGATGGTGGTGGTAAGAGGTGGCGCTTGGCCGCGAGTCAAGCTTGCCCAATTTTGAAGGAACCATTTGCTACGCTAGACTGAACGACAACGACGACGACGACAAAGACAGAGGCGACAACGAAAAACGCATGCTTCCATACCCCACCACGATACGAATGATTGGCAGCAGCAGCAGCCGCACGCCGGTTAGTGTTCTCGCGCGGCGTCATCGTTGACCGGCGGCCACATCTTCAAGAGCAGTTGTTACCCCTATTCAACCTCATCATCGAATGCATTGGCTTCTAGCAACCATACACTCACTGACCAGGCGGGTGGGTGAACCAGCGTACGGACGGGACTTAGTTACTTATTACTGACCGATCAGCCAGCGGTATTGGCCGATCGACGAGCTCATGGGGGCGGCGGTGGTGGTGGGCTGGTGGAGTTGCTTGGTGGTGCTGGAGGTGGTGAAGACGAGCTGAGGATTGTCATGATGAGACGAAGACAACGCCGACGATGACGACGACGACAACAACAACAACAGCAACAACAACAGCAACAACACCAGCAACAAAAACAACATCAGCAACAACAACAACAATGATGATGATGATGAAAGCGATACCGATTATGACGGTCGATAGATGACAATAAGCGTAGATCGAGTGCGATCGAGTAGATCTATTGATCTACTTGTGATTGCTGGTGATGCCGTTGGTACCGCTTACTGGGGTGGGGGGTGCCGTTGCTGCTGCTGCTGGAGGATAAGTGATTCAGTGTGCTGCTAAGGATGTACTTAGGATGGTGGATTTCTGACGCGTGTTGTGAGTGGCAGCCAAGCCGTGCGAGGCGTCCCGTCGTCGTCGTCGTCGTTGTCGTGGCAGTGGTAGCAGCCTTGAGGTTGGTCATGGTGCGTGCAGCTAGCATTGCAGTCTAGCAAGAATCTGTTCTCCTGTCTGCAGCTGGATTTCGAACGGTGTTCTTCTGCCCACAGCTGGCGATTTCTAGCCATGTCGTCCTGTGTCCTGCAGCTGGTCTTCTACTGATTGATGCCCTGCCGACCGACGACAGGGAGCCCAGAGTGTTCGTTGTTTGTTTGCTGCTCAGTCCTGGTATCTTGGCCGTCCACATCGTCGTACTGTCGTGGTGTGACGTCGTCATGATGTCGTGGTGAAGTCACTCTCATCATTAATGGCCTGCCGGCATGTGGATACCTGGGTTAGCAGGCGAGAGAGCATGCCAGTGAGTGAGTGAAGTCAGAGCATTCGCGTGGAGATGTTTGGAAAGTGAACTTCGAGACAGCACCGACGATAATGAGGATCGAACGCAATTTCAAGCCACGACGACAACGACGACGACAACAACAACAACAACAGCAACAGCAACAACAACGTTTCGACGCTCCAATGACAAGAACGACTATTTGCCACGTCGTTACGGCATCATACGCTGCCGCTGTTACCCTCGTCAACAACTCGACTGTTACAACGGAACAATTTGGCGGCTCGATGTGCCAGTGGGGCGCCAGTGAGGCTCAGCGACGTCCTTATACTTCATCATCATCATCTTCGTCATCATCATCTTCTACTTCATCATCATCATCTTCACTCTGCCGACGTCGTGGTCGTCGTCGGCGTTTTCGTCGTCTTTGTGTGTTCGACTCGGTGCCTCGCTGTGCTCGGCGTTCTTCATCGACATCCATTTCGTCTTGTTTACGTTTGTCATTTCATTCATCGTCGTTGCTTTCTGCATCTCGGTGCTGTTGTGGTTATTGTCACGTTGGTTGTTGTGCTCGCTCGTCATGTGGCTATCGCTTGTACAACTCGACTCCAGGATGCAGGATGTGAGACCATCTCTTCGACGATCACTAGATGATATCATCAAGAGCAATAACGCCGCCGACGACAACAACAACAATAACAACAACAATGACACATCAATTTTGATGTAAGTATTGGTGTCCTTCGCATTGACGCATTCCTATGATTGTTGCTGTTCCGAGTTTGAACACTTGCGTTGAAGACCACATCATCGTCATTCAATATATATATATATATATATATAAACATATATATGAATCGCTCTTATTAAAAAACAATGTATATATATCCTCCGTTATTAATCACCCTTGTTAACTATAAAAAACAAGATGTGGGTGTACACGTTGGTTTCTATGGGTGTTGGTTCATGCGTATATGCTTAGCTACTTCTTGGGTAGAGGTAGAACGCTGTTGTTTTTATTGCATGTTAGGTATATATAGAAGCAGCAATAGCAACAACAACCACAACAACAACACGTCAACAATAAAGAATATGGAAAGTAATGAATAAGCGAATGGATGGTAACTGTAGGTGTTGAAGCATGCATGGATAGGCCGATCGGGGGTGATAGATGTTCGATGTTTGAGGCATGCTTGTATGAACGCCGCTCCCGCAGTCGCCCCCGCATTCAGTGTAAAATGTTTGCTTTCAGTGTAAAATGTTTGCTTCGTTGTCAGAGGCCCGAGGAATATCGGCATTGACTGTTGCTCTAGTCGTGCGATCCATTACCCATGCATTCGACGCTCTAGACAACACGTGTAAGCTATTAGCACATGCCTAAGATAGCCAGTGTCTGGGCCTGTGACGGACAAGCGTAACAACATCTCGAAGCACGACGTCGAGTACACTCGGGGACTGGCTTGCCTACTTACTACCGGCCATCGTAAAACAGAGATTGTCGATGTGGGGCTATGATATCACGCTCTTGCTGCTCGTGCTGCTCGGGTTGCTGGTGAGAACAGCAGCAGCAACAGCAACAACAACAACAACAACAAAAATAATAATGAGAACGTCAACAGCAACACTCATAGCCACAGCAATAACAATAACAACAGCAGCTACAAACGCATAAATAACCACGGTCATGAAAGTACTAATCGCACAACAACAGTCACAAACCACGGAGATAACACCAACAACAACGACGACGAGAACAACATTAACAACAACAACATCAACAACAACAGCAACAACAACAACACCAACAGCAACAACAACAACAACAGCAACAACAACAACAATTGCGCACAAATCTGCCGATAAACACAACAACGATAACAACAGCAGTAACAACAACCGTTCATGATTCCACTGTAGCATCGTTCAAAGGTGCGAACAACGCGGTATAGACAAATGCATCGGATCAGCAGCAGCGTCTGTAGTCGGAGACGTGTTTGCGGGCTCGACAGCGCTGCGATCGCCATAGCGGCAACGACAGCGGCAGAAGACTGCTCAAATAGTGGCAAAACTGGCACAGAGGAACGGTAATGCCGGCAAAGAGTCGTTAAGCATACGCACGTGAACAGAGTACACCGGGCGGCTGTATGGCGAAGTCTAAAGGCCCGAGGCGGCTCGAGTCCGTGGAATCGGCACTGCCGGGCAACAGCTTGAGGCCGCCTTTCATTTCCGATCCTTCCGACATCAAACGCTGTGTCGTCGTCGTCGTCGTCGTCGTCTTGATTACTAACTGAGTTACTACTGTTCATAGATAGGGGCACACGTCATTGATTGATCATCGATGTCTGTTCGACCCGTTGCATGGCCGTGTCTGATGAAAGCGTGCTGCCTAGCACGGAAGACAACAACAACAGCAATAGCAACAACAACAACACTACAATAACAACAACATCCACAACGGCATTACAACCGTATGATTGCTTTTACAAATCAACGAATTTTCTGGATGGAGCTCCTCGTTCTCTTTGTCGTCTCCCGTATGGGTATACTCGCTTGTGCAAGCGTATGTTTTTTTCCATACTCGTCTTCCTTCCGACAAGCCCTTTCTCAATCACTATGTTTACCTTACTTCTGCGCCTGAGCACTCGAACGAGTATTGTTTAGCGGGTAAGGTAAAGCGCATTTTCATTTCATCTCATCGAATTTGTATTGAGTTTGCCCCAATATGCGCTGGTAGAGATGGACTAGTTCAACTGTTTAGCAGTTGCTGCTTTTGCATTTGGACTAGTTGCCTCCCGTACTGTGATAAGTTGTTGCCCACGTACAAAGTACTTCCGACCACCGGTTCTTTTCATCTCACTTAGATACTTCGCTCTCACTTAGAAGGTCTGTTCCTTCAGGCATTGCTTATCAAATAAGAAGCAGATATATTTCAGACAGATTTAAAAGGGGCTGCAGCGTTGTTCGGCAACTTTTGTTTACTTTTGATATGGACTGCATTTTTCCGTTATCCCTTAGGTTCAGTTACCTTGTAATTAGTGACCATAGTGACCAATCAAGCCGACACCTTTTCTTGCTAAAGTATTCGAACGCGCAGCTTGGCCTTTGTGTCGTTCCAACAATTTCGTTTGCCTAGCCAATTTGGTCTTTGGCCGCGTTTATTTTACCAGACAGTCCTTGACACGTGTGTCCAGAGTAACGACTGCCTTCCAATCGACATCGAGATACGCAAGGCCTTCGACAGCGTCCAATTTGATGTGCTTACCCTGACTTTGCATTCGATTGGAGTTGGGAGAGTTCTGTCTAGAAAGGGTTTTCTTCTTACATTCAAAATTGAGTGATTAAAGTGTCTAGCCAAACGTTCCACATCCCACCCATGTTCTATGCGTTTGGATATTCTGCAAGAAAGCGTGATTGGGTCCATGTTTGCTTCTTGTGTATGTATACCAGCATTGCTTTGCACAGTCTTGATAGAGTTTCATCTCTGCATGTTGTGTCTCTTTTTCGCATATCATTTGCAAATCGCTTTTAACAAAAGATGCTTGCTTCTGAACGACTCAACCACTAAGCTATGACGGGATTGACGTGGATGGGCCACGTTGAGTCATTCAGCGCAAGTTTGCTCCCGCTAATGCTGGGCTTGCTCATTAGCAGAGAATTTGTCCTCTCTAGGACCGGTAATCATTATAGAATAGAATCTAAAGCTTCGTTATTTATGTAATAAAGGGTAAGGAATGATTTACTGGTCGCAGGCAAGACCTGTGAACCGGTAGAGCACGAACTCCCCTCTCATGATCTCGAAATATGACCCAACACAATTCCGAACCTTGGAGGGGTGGCTGGAGTTTCTGGGCGCATATATTATATGGTTTCCGCGATTGTTCGGCTGCACTTCATAGATTGATGATTAATAAGACTTACACCTATAAGCTGAGCTAAAACTCTATGTCATTTTTACTGAGTGTGTCCATTAAGGAAAATGTCTAAAAAGCACTGGTTGAGCTTCACCTCTAGTATTGTACATTAGTGTTTGGCGGCACCATGTAATTACTGTTTTTCAAGCCCTGAAGCAGAACAAATAAATGCTATTCGTGCAGTTTAAAGCCCACCGAGTTTGTTTGTACCCTGCTTGCGTCCCGGTACCCAGTTTTAACATGAAGCAGCTTGCTTATCCTCTTTGAATGCGCGCTTTTTGCTAACACAATCGTCGTCAACAACCTCACCGTTGTTGATGATATCTTTCAAGCTACCGAATCTGCCGAAGCTACTGATCTCTTCCAGCCCTATATCATTTTCACGCAGTGAAAGACCGCTTGTCTCTCTCTCTCTCTCTCTCCCCCGATGTGTCATCTCGTGAATTTCTAAAAAATGGAGTGCAGCATCATGTTTTTATAGTCTGGAATTCTGCTTCATTCTGCGCCATTCCTTATTGCTGCCCTTCTAAACACGGCTTCTTCTAAGAGATGTCTTCTGATTTGGCACTGTGTCTCTCCACCCCTCCGTTTGTCACACACGCAGCTTTATACGCCTATTTTTACTATATTATACATTGCCCAGAGTTCAGAAGCGTATGCAGCTGCAGACGATTCTCACGAGGCCGACACGCCGAAAATGCCGAGCTCGGTGGTGGCGTGGCTGGTGCATCCGCGCGCGCCGATGCCCTTTGCGATCTAGGGGGTTCGACCCCCGCCGTTGCATATTTGTATTTATATTATCCGTCCTACGATGAGGCAATGCGAAGGGAAATCCGTGGGCGTCGAATTTTGGCGGAGAATCAGCCATTGGTCCTTGTATTGCTCAATGAACTGAAGATACACCAGAAACAACTGTTTTTTTTAACTAAACAACGAATAGTGGGAGGGGAAGGAAGTATGAGCTAGCAAATAAACAAATAGACTCGATAAGTTCAATCCGCATTTCCAAGAGAGAGGTTTTGCGTGGGCAAGTTCCACTTAGGATGCGCCATAGGAGCGGAATGCCGTATGATGTAATTAATGCTGCTTTCATATAGAAACGGGTGAGAGCATATGTGGGTCAGAGAAGTTATCTGCGGGCTCTTTTGTCGTTGTCGTAATCATTGCTTCCCGTGCACATTATTCTATTATGTGTCCAGCAATGGTTTTGACTGGGAGGGTCAATTTGATGCATACGTCTGCGTCTGCGTGTTAGGATTTCCAATATTGGTCTCGGGACTCACTTTCCTTCACAGAAGTTTCCAACGTCGCTAGGGCCTGCTGAAGGTCGAACTTGCTGCGCAGTAGAGAACTACATTGTCTGCGTACATGATGATCTTTTACGGGACTTACGGCTAGATGTCGGGTCTATATGCGGCTCGCTAGGTGTCCGCCTGGAGCCGACTGGCTATTCTATACACGGGTGCTCTGTTATCCCAGAGTCGTCCAAAACATATTTTACTAGTTTGCAGTATGTCCTTCATCAGTTTTAGAACACGATCTGGGACGACCCCAATCTCGGCTAGCTCGAGCATCCATCGAACGTGATCCTGAGTCGAACGCTGCACAGATGTCCACAAACACACTGTACAGAAGCTGACGTTTCTACGTCACGGCCAATTCAACGTCTGTGGAGATAATTGCACATGCCGTTAACGTCGACGATTCTGAGCTCTAAAACCATGTTGCACTCGTCTTAGAGTGTCGTCTGTCGCGCTTGCTAGATGAGGCGAAACGGCCGACCAAAAGGATAGCTAGCAATTTTGACGCGCTGCTATTCTCAGCGATTTTCCGCCAGGAACGAGATCCAGCCAGTGCTTATTGGACTTCTGGAATAAGCGACATGATGTAGTACTACGGTATTCACTTTTCGGACAGTTTTCCGCTAAAATAAAGGCACAGGTTGAAAAGGGCCGGCCAGCGAGGCGTCACTGCTGATGCTGCTGTCTGCTGCAGGTGCTCCGTGCAAATATGGTCCGGTCCGCGCGCGCTTGGTTTCTCGGGAGTCGTCGTATGTTTCGAACTGCCACTACTTTCTGCACGGTGAAGTACTTACTATCCAAGCTATTGGCTTTGTACTGCATGTCCTCCTTCTAGCCATGATTGTTGTATTATCGTTGTCAACTGCGTCAATCATCTTGTCGTCCTACTCGGTTGGTGTTCAATGGCTCAGTATGGTGATTTTATTCTAAGATCACCCCGTTTGCAAGCGACAGGTTATGCGCTTCTTTCTGGCGCCCACATGTGCGTCTCGTATCATACGAACAAAGATGCGTCAAGAGGAAGTAGTGGGATAACATTATTGCATGCGATGTATGAGCACATCTGTGTATATATATGAAATATATATATATATATATATATATATATATATATATGAAATATATATATATATATATATATGAAATATATATATATATATATATATATATATATATATATACAGACATGTATATGTGTGTGTGTGTGTGTGTTTTTCTACATCAGCATAAAGCGAACTTCTGCAAAACTTTTCTTGAAGTAGTTACAGTTGTTATTCACCGGGAGCGCAGAGTTTATCCTCACTGCGCTCCCTTTTTCGTCCATTATTTGTTTTTGAATTGAAAAAAAAAAAAATTAAATGGCATTTTTTGTCGTATTACTCAGCCACACACTCAATCATCCACTTTCTCTCGTTACTCTCCCTTACGCTCTCGACTTCGTTCGATGTCGGTCTTCTTTGTGCGGCCAGCCGCCATTATCAAGCAGCGCCATTAGCACTGGCAGTAGTTCTTATGGTACCAAGGAAGCTCAAGTGACCATTCGAGCTCTGTTCCTATCCCCCCTCCCCCACTTCTTCCCTATCTCTCGTTTTCGCCCCATCTCTCTTTCTCGATTTCTTTCCTTCTGCCTGTGTCCCTCCGCCACTCTCTGTCATCCTCGCGATTCCGCTCTTCCCCCTTCTTGCGCCTTTCTTTCTCCCTTCTTCCCTTGATCGCCTACGTTCAGCGTTTAGCTGTCT
Source organism: Dermanyssus gallinae (assembly GCA_003439945.1). Classification (NCBI taxonomy): domain Eukaryota; kingdom Metazoa; phylum Arthropoda; class Arachnida; order Mesostigmata; family Dermanyssidae; genus Dermanyssus; species Dermanyssus gallinae. The sequence continues at coordinate 1,100,189 of QVRM01005378.1, read as the reverse complement.
CTCGTCGTTCCTCTCTCTCTCTCCCTCGCTCTCTCTCGCACACTCGTTTATTAGCACCCAGCTTTCCTCTCCCGTTTTGCGCGCGCGTCACTTTCGGTGTCGCGTCTTGACACGCCTTGCATCGCCGTGCCGTCTATCGGAACAGTGTTCGCCTTCCTCTCGCTGTCTGGGGGCACTATTTGTCGCCTGAGTCATCGCCATCTCTAATATCATCATCGCGGTCATGATTATCAGCGTCGTCGTTGTTTTCTTCAATTAAAGTTAACAGGCGATGGCAGGCGGGGGGGGGGGGGGGGGGAGGGGGCGGCGTGGGTCAGCTGCTATTCGTCCTGCTGTTGACGCTAATGTTTCTGCTGTTGCACGTTGATAGTGTGCGAGTGCCTCGATAGGCAGATAACTGCTTCGAGTTCAAGTCACAACTGTACGCTACGGCAACTTCACTCTGCAGGCTTCACAGCTTCACACGTTCTTATTATGACACCGACAACATATGGAATCGTGTTCTTTTCATTCTCAGGATGTAACAGCCAACACATATAGAGCATTGACTCAGTGGGGGGCAGTCTGCCTGGTTCCGCCGTTGTTGTTGTTGTTCGTCGTCGTCGTCGTTGTTGTTGTTTGTTGTCGTCGTTGTTGTTGTTCGTTGTTGTCGTCGTCGTCGCTTTTGTTGTTGTTGTTACTGCTGTCGTTGCTGTTGTTACCCCTGTTGTTTTTGTTGTAATGTGTCTGTTTGTATCTGTTTCACTGAGGGTAGTAATCAACAATTTGTCTGTGTTTTTCTGTTTCCCCTCTTTCTCTCTTTCTTTGCCTGTTCCATGTGGCGATAAAGGCGAACGAGAAGGAAAGCGTGCAGCGCGTGCAGGACGTGAACGAGCATCGTGGTTGTCGCGTGGCCGAGAACCAGCAGCAGGAGCAGCATCGGCAGCTGCAGCAGAAGAAGAAGAAGAGGAAGAAGGAGAAAGCATTATCGTCGTGAAGGCAGGGCAGACCGTGCTCGGTCGATCTGAGGGTTACGTGCTGGCGTCCCCGGGCCGACCAGATACTCCCTCGGAGTCGTCGGAGACGGGTCCCACCGCCGCCGCCGTCGTCGCCGCCTCCGCTGCCGCAGGCGGCCGTGCCCCGGGTGGCGCAAGGATGGCGGCACCATCGGCGGGGGCTCTGGCGTCGCAGATCAACCTGTCGGCGCTGTTCAGCCGGCTGCTGTCGGCGGCTCCGCCGAAGCTCGTCATCGAGCGGCGCACCATCGAGAAGACGTGGAAGCTGATGGACAAGGTCGTCAAGCTGTGCCAACACCAGCGCATGAGCCTCAAGAACTCGCCGCCGTTCATTCTCGACATCCTGCCCGACACGTACCAGCACCTCCGGCTGATCTACTCGAAGCACGAGAGCGACATGGTGACGCTCAACGACAACGAGTACTTTCGCGAGTTCATCGCCAACCTCAACCGCAAGTGCAAGCAGACGATCAAGCTGTTCAAGGAGGGCAAGGAGAAGATGTTCGACGAACAGTCACAGTACCGGCGCAATCTGACGAAGCTGAGCCTCGTGTTCAGCCATATGCTGGCCGAACTGAAGGCCATCTATCCGGCCGGCGTTTTTGCCGGCGACACGTTTCGGATCACGAAGAGCGACGCTGCCGACTTTTGGAAGAGCCACTTCGGCGACAAAACGATCGTGCCGTGGCGATTTTTCCGGCAGACGCTGCACCAGGTGCACCCGATCAACTCGGGTCTCGAGGCGATGGCGCTCAAGTCGACCATCGACCTCACCTGTAACGATTACATATCCAACTTTGAGTTTGACGTGTTCACTCGCCTCTTCCAGCCGTGGTCGAGTCTGCTACGTAACTGGCAGATTCTGGCCGTAACTCATCCGGGCTACGTTGCGTTTCTCACCTACGACGAGGTCAAGGCTCGTCTGCAGAAGTACATGACAAAACCTGGCAGCTATGTATTTCGGCTGAGCTGCACGCGATTGGGCCAGTGGGCCATCGGCTACGTCACGTCGGAGGGCACGATCCTCCAGACGATACCCCAGAACAAGTCGCTCTGCCAGGCGCTTCTGGACGGCTACCGCGAGGGCTTTTACCTGTTTCCGGATGGCCGCAGCTCGAATCCCGACCTTTCGTGGGCAGTCCAGGCCACACCTGAGGACCACATAAAGGTGACGCAGGAACAGTACGAACTGTACTGCGAGATGGGCTCAACGTTTCAGCTGTGCAAGATCTGTGCGGAGAACGACAAAGACATTCGAATTGAACCGTGCGGTCACCTTCTGTGCACGCCGTGCCTCACGTCGTGGCAGGATTCGGAAGGCGCGGGATGCCCGTTCTGTCGAGCCGAGATTAAGGGCACCGAGCAGGTAGTCGTCGACCCGTTCGAGGGCAAGACGTTACGGCGAGCGGACGTTCGCGCCGAGCAGCAGAACAACTCGCTGGTCGATCTCGAGGACGACGAGCCGTTCGAGGACCCCACAACGTGGATGTCGTCGCTGCACGCGCTCGCCGTCTCCAACAATCACAACAACTCGACCAGCAACAACAACAACAACAACAATAATAACAACGCCAACAGTGGGAGCGGAGGAAAGCAGGACGCCCGGGCCACTAGCCGATCGCCGTTCTCGTCGCCGCAGCAGAGTCCGACACAGGCGCGGAAAGCTCTGCTGGGCGGCAGCGCTGGTATAGGTGGTGGTGGTGGTGGTGGCGGCGGGGGTGGCGGTGTTGGCATAGGTGGGGGTGGCGGTATGCCCGTCATGGCCCCACCGGTACCTCCGCGTCGATCTTCGCCGTCGACCACGCCGCTGCAGTCGCCGGGCGCTTCGCCACGTCGTCACAGCCTTTCGAAGATCGAGCCACCTCTGCCGCCGTCGCCTCAACAACAACAGCAGCAGCAGCAGCAACAACAACAACAGCAACAACAACTACAGCAACAGCAGCCTGATCTTCTGGTGTTTGATTCGCAGCCGTTACCGGCCACGCCGGTTGCGAACGTGTCGTCCACCACGGTCGTAGTACCAGCAGCCAGCAACCCAAAAGCGAGCGGAGGGGCAAGCGACGACGTCATGGGCCACCCAGTACAATACTCTGAGGTTCAACAGCAACCCCAACAACGGAATCACACGTTAAGTAGCTCGAGCACATCCAGCAACAGTTCGAATAGTACGTCGTCAAGCTGCGCCTCACCCTCGCAGTCGGCGGCTCATAAGCAGCAGCAGCAGCAGCAAAATCAGTGCCAGCAGGTGATGTATGCCGAACTCGAACCATTCGAAGAGACTGCGGTACCCGTTCGAAAAGAGCCGAACTACGCCAATACGGATATTCCGCGGCCAGCTCAACGAACCAATCCTCCTCGACCTATGCAGAGCAAGCCGTCGGGTCAGCCTTCGCTAGCGTTGCAGCAGCAGCAGCAGCAGCAACAACAACAACAACAGCAACAGCAACAACAGCAGCAGCAACAACAACAGCAGCAGAAGCAACAACAACAGCAGAAGCAACAACAACAACAACAGAAGCAACAACAACAGAAGCAACAACAACAGCAGCAACAACAACAACAACAACAACAACAACAACAACAACAACAACAACATTCTCCACATCAACCTGAAATGCTAGCCCCAGTGGCCCCATTGGCGTCGGCTGGAGCAGCGATCGCTGGCCGACGCGGTACCGCTGGAACAGGAAGCGGCGGTATCTCGAGTTCGGGAAATAGTAATAGTAGTAGTAGTAATAATACTTGTATTAGCGGAATAAGCAGCAGTAGCAACAACAGCAACAACAACAACAACAACAGTAACAATAAGGGCAGCGGCAGCGGCAGCAGCAGCAATATCAACATCAACAGCTGTCAAAATGTCAAGACGACCAGTAACGGTAGCAGAGTACAAGGGGGTGGCCCGGTCACGTCGCCCATTACCAGCTCGCAGTTGAATGTCGTTGTTGTCGCCGGTGGCGGCGCAGGCAGCGGCCCCGGGGGTCCAGTAGGTGGCTCAGGAGGCTCAGGAGGTGGAAGCGGGAGCGGGGGAGGTGGAGGAAATAGCAGTCGAGCCGGTGGCGTGAAACCTCTAGGTACAAGTTCGATACAAAATAACAAGGAAAACGACGCCAGCAGTAGGCTTGTCGACTATGAGAATCTTCGCATGGACTACATAGCTCAGCTGACGGGAGAGGGGTACAGTCAGGACGCTGTGATACGGGCACTTGGGGTAGCTCGTAACGACCTCGGCATGGCACGCGACATTCTCTACGAATTTGCGGCCAAGCGATCACAACAGACCCTTCAACAGCAACAACAACACCATCAACAACAGCAGCAGCTGCAGTTGCAGCAACAACAACAGCAACAACATCATCAGCAACAGCAGGCTCAGAGCCGAGACCATCCTTCCGCAAATCAAGCCCGAAAGTAGTATACCCATTTTTCTTCCAAATCAATCGCCCGTCAAGCAAGCAGACACGTGCATAACGAGACACAGCGTACACCTTATGCATACATACGTGTATACACCTAAATATACAGACGGTACACATGTAGCATATATATAAATATATATATATATATATATCTTAGGTAGGACAGAAAGAAACTGGAATTTTAGGTGTGTTTTTGAAATGCCCGCCACTCTTCTGAGAACTTTACTATGTTTTCAAAAAAGACATCTATATGAGTGCACACAGCTGTAGAATTATTTTTGAGATCTTCGAAAAAGGACATCTTTTGTTATTTTTGCTATATGAACTCTGTGGAAATGGGCAGCGAGAAATTCTAGTAACGGGCCGAATCCGTGTAGGAGTTCAAAAAGGCCTTACTACTGCAAAAACTATTCGAAACATTTGGAGCGTACTTCGAGAGGACAGCATTTGAAAGACTTCGTGCAACAATTGATTCACCAAGTTCCTTTCCGACAATTTAAACAGTTTAAATGAACGCCTTTCGTATTACGTTCGAGGCAAGACTACATGAGCGAAATTGTGGAATCTTCGTGTGACTACGCATAAATTAGTCATGGTCCTTTGGTGTGTCACACAACTAACGTAGCTTGAATTCGCGCCCATGGTTTTGTATTATTTGGTGTGTCAAAGTTGAACCAATAAGTACTTCAAGAATTGGGCGTGCGCAAGAAAATGGAGCGCCTAGCAAAATACCTTTCTTAACTTGCTAGACACAACGAGTGCCGATTTTTTAATCGAACCTGCGACAAAAATTGGTCTTGTTCGACAATGTAAAACATGGAAGTTCCCGGTCAGCCTCCGGCCGACCTCCCCAGAAGACGCCAAAGTCACCAACCTATTTGCGCAAAATTTTGCAATGCGTTTCGTGAAATAGGTATGGTATCGTTCACTTCGAGATTCTTCCCAGTGGTCAATCGATAGAGACGGGTGATCAGCTCGATTGAGTTTTTGCCATCCTCCAAATGAAGGGACACAACTTTGTGACTAGAAAGGGTGTTATCCTCCACCAAGATAGTAAGCTTCGATTGGGAAATCTTGGCGCATACGCTGTTCTCACTACCACGCCTGTAGATGTCTGCAAAATTGTCGACAGTGAAAGAAATTCACTTCACCAGAAGCAGTAAAACGCATGTGGGGACATTCCTCCAGATACAGAAACTAGACTTATGCGAGTCGATAGTCCGGCCCAGAGATGGCGAACGGTTGTGGCTAGCAATGGAGAGCACTGTTGTAATTAAATACAGTCAGTTAACTTATTAATTTTCAGATTGATTATAAACTTGAAATATTCCAGTTTCTTTCTGTGCTGTCCTATATATATATATATATATATATATAACATGGTGCCATGGAATGTATGTCGCCCTGGCCACTGGTTATTCGCATGCCCTTTGAAACTTCTCAGTCTGTTGTTTTCTTGCCTTTTCCCTAATTGGGCATTATTTGTTTATCTGGGCACTGTTTACTCTGAAAATCCGGCTGCCACAGGGCTGACAACAGGGCGGAAAAATATCATCCATTTGGAGTTGTCAGGGTGACGCCGAATGTGGTGGCCTCTGGAAGGACCATAAGCCATCCCGATTTTGATAGCTTTTTAGTTATGACACATTAGCAATAGCACAGGCTCATCTGTACGGCATACCCACAGTATTTGGTTTGTGCTGACATAATACTAATTTTGTACAGGCTACAGTGGCCTTTATCCATCCGACTAGTAGAGTACGCCTGAGACCTTTTGAGGAGCACGAATGCAATTATTCATAATTAGCACAAGAGTACCATTTCATGAATACGATCACAACTATTGTAAAAAGATATTTAGCCACCACTATATATATATATATATATATATATATATATATATATATATATATATATATATATATGTACACTAGCTAACATTTAGTGAGGCGAAACGGTACCAGCCGGTATATTGCCGGTGTCAACAATACTTGGTCTGAGCAGCGAAACATTCAGCTCCTAGTCAGCGCAATTTCGTTGTGTTCATGCAAATGTCGAAATGTTTTCTAGATAGAAGAGACCATGTCTTCTGTACGAGCATATATATATATATACACACAGACACATAAGCAATCGAGTAATTTTGGAGAATTTCACAATTTTGACGTTTCTGGTTTCGCTGCTCAGCGCTTTGATCTGTGATTAAGGGTTCATAAGTGAAACGAACGAGTCATGAGTAGTAGTAGTAGTAAAAGTAGTTGTTGTAGTAGGCAAGATCCGAGGAATCTGGGAATCTCTATTGGAAATTTCGAGTAGCGCGCCATAGATCCATAGATCGGCGCGGCGGTCGTTTCGAGCAGCCCTTCGGAGACTTCTGACGGCCGGAATGCGTCAAAGAGCAAAAGGGGTGCACGCAGGAAAGCACAAGTGGTTGATCTCCCCCCCCACTGTAACATGCTGCTGAACAAGAGGCATTGTTGAAATGGTTCCTATTTAAGTGTCCGTCGGATTGACGGAGAATGTGCAGATATGTGTACGTAAGCACGCCAATGTATGAGTGTGTGTCAGAGTGCTGAGACGTGAGAATGAGCGTGAATGAACTGAAGGCGGCATTAAGCGCAGGTCTTTTTCTGGCCGGATTGCTGACGGTCTGTCGATGAGCGCGGTGCCACGCGTTACGCATCTCTCGGTGAACTCTACTGCGGCGGTCGAGTAATGCCGAAATAACTTGGTAATTCGTTGTCTGTTTTTGTCGTTGCACTGTCGCCGTCTTCCTTTGATCGATGAGGTTGCTCTCTTGCTCTTGCTTCTTCTTCGTTGTTGTTGTCCTTTTGTCACGCGACATCAAAAGCATCACACCACAGTCGCCCGGCGTCGGCGGCGGCGGCGGCGATTTGAACCCACTGATCCACTGGCCACGTGCCACGTGTAAATTGGCAATAATTAGCTACTCCGTTCGTTACTAGACTGAATCACGCAGCAGGTGGCCATGGCTGGGTCATACGACCGTCCTCGGTCTGTGCCAGTCCGTTCGACCGATGGATATTAGTCAGTGATCAGAAAGAAGGAGAGAGAAAGCGAGAGAGAGAGGGAGCTATACGACGGAAAAAAATGTTGTCTAGTCTGCACTGATTTCCTTTCACCATATACAGGGTGTGACAAAAAATGTTTGATACTCGATATAAGGTCATTTGTAGAACTCGTTAAAGAAAATTGTTTTTCCAATGGAATATGGTCTCTGAGAAGTCTTGTTTCGGAGTAAGAGTGAAATTACTACAATTTGTGACATAAGTGTTTTTGCTCGATCGAGAATCGATATAAATCCTTATATCGATTATTAAAAAATGTTGTCATATTCTGTATACATATCTATATATATATACATATGGGCTACGGAGTTTCAAATGTTCCCGTCAAAGGCACTAATGATTCTGCAGTAAGCGCCTTCGTTTGGTGTCTCTCGCGTTTTATCTCGGCGGGAGCACACTCTTTGTTCGTGACTATAGTGTCACGTCCATTCAGGACGTGAGTTCACCGTGCCATTTAGGGGTAGTCATGGTTAAGTAATATTAGTAGTAGCAGTACTAATTATCGTAGTAGAAATCCGTAGTCTTTAGCGATGCTGCGCTGATTACTTCCTCAGTTTGGCCTCTAATTGCTCACGCTGGCTGGATAATAAGTACTGCAAACGTTTGTTGCCCATATTGGCACTGATAGTCACGTAAACTCAATGAGCCATTTTCGTCGGCATACTCGTCATCATCATCATCACTAGCATCATCGTTTATTAGAATACACCTGTTTAAATGCAACGAAAGTGAGCTGCATGTGCCAAGTTCGAAAAATCGAGTCGCTGCCTTTCTCGGCCTGAGCCTCCTGATTCATGCCTCCTGTGCCGATCGAGGACGGAATCTTCGGTTTCTATCTGTTTTACTACTCTTTTATTTGCCTTACTCCTTCATATAGTGAACACCAACCTCAGGAGGCTGCATGTGTTTGTACACGCTGTACTGGGGTAGTGGCTACATGTTTGGGCAGTCCTGGATGTCGCCCGCCGGCCGGTCGTCACGAAGGACCTTGTGGTGTCCTGTTCGCTGTTGCGCATATACACGGTGTCATTTTAAGGTCAAGCAAGCCGTGCGAGGAAGGATCGGCCTAAGGGGAACACGAGCCGGCCTGCATTTCGGCCGAATCTTCTGGCCTGGAAGAAGACGTTCTCTCTTTTGCGCCGTTCTGCGCAGTTGTCGTCGTCGTCGTCGTTGTCGACGATGTCAAAGATGCTCGGCTATGTCGGTCGGACGAAACAAATCGGGATGGCATTGCTCATTACCCTTCAAAAAGCTTTCTGTCCTTTCTTGCCCTTCTACGGCTCGATCGGCTGTGGCGATATCTCGAGCATCCTTAGGCTGGAGAAGACAACGACACCCAACCAATCAAGTTAGTTGACTTCTCAATCAGTGAAGGCTCAAGTACAGAGAGCGGCGAAACGGGCAACCTATCAGTGTCCGAGTACCACCAAGGCCATCGTCGGACGACGAAGCAGCTACAGCCGCAACCGCACGGTGTATACGAGTAGTTATAACGAGATTCGTTTAGATCGCCTTTCTTACTCCTCTCTCTCTCTCTCTCTCTCATAATGTATCTCTCTCTATTTTATTTTCCTTCGCTTTCATTCTCTCTTTCACTATGTCAGTATACAGCTCCTCCTTCTTTCCTAACGCCCTTAGTTCCCCTTACCTCTCGCCGTACGAACAGGGACAATCAGTTCTAACGAGGAAGACGTGGAACGATCCTCGTTCAGTTTGACAATGCTGCACAAACGGCGCCATGCTACTTTACTGCTGCTGCTGCTGCTGCTGCTACTACTTCTACTACCACCACCTCTATTAATAGATACTATACGTTGTTTACTATTCGGTAAGCAATATATATATATATATATATATATATGCATATTTACGCACATGTGCGTTATACCACTTCGCGCGACTCTCAATGGCGGGCACGTGACCAAGGAGGTATTCCTACGTTCAAGTCCTGCGCTTGGAGGTTGCCGATGTGATGCCCGGGGCGTACAATACATAACAGCATCAATAAGCGAATTTGTGAATGCACCCGTCCACCACTGCGGATCGTAGGCAAAGTTACGTCGGTCGTCGCTGCGTCTGATTCAGCGTTCGTCACCACCTCTCATGTACTTATAACAGCCGCATGTCGAATGCAATGCGTGTTCGTGGAGGCTAGGCGGAGGGCGGGCGGGGTGGGGGTGGCGTTGAGTGGAAGCGTCTAGTAAAATTATATAATCACAAAAAGGGAACATATTGTCCCGTCTTCGAGTTCGAGAGGGAAGCGCAAGCTCTCCCTGTGGGGGTGGCAACGGGGAAAGGACACCTCGTTGCCCTTGCCCGGCTGGCCGACGAAGGGGGTCGTTGTCGTCGTCCTTGACTCCATCATCGTGGTTCGCATACTCACTTTTCTATGTGTGAAGGAACGTGGGTGAACGCAGAAATCGCGTACAGCAGCGCCGCTTCTTCTTCGAACTGAACGCATCTAGCATGGTCTGCAATGAGTTTACAAATGCAAGAAAAGTTGCCGTTTTCCCTGTTTTTTTATTTTATTTCGCCGGCTAATGAGCTGATGTGTGCTAATCAGACTCTCTCTCTCTCTCTCTCTCTATATATATATATATATATATATATGTATAACGATGCGCCCGAGATGCTAATCTCTTCCACATGTTATCGGACGTTGGCCGCTGCGTATTTCCGACGGCCGGGGGTAACATCATTATTCCGATCGGCAACCGACTCAACTCGCGTATGATGTCGCGGCTGGCCCAGTAAATTGAAATCATTTTGTTGCATGACTGCGTCGTCTCGAAGCTACGATGATGCGCATGTGTCTCTCTCAGACATCTGTCGCTCATCTTGCAAACTAGCGTACGTGTTCCCGGGGCGCGTGGTTCGTGACGGCGCTCGCTTTTTCCTAACTTTACGTTGGTGTACGGAGCTATACATTTATCTACATCTAAATGTGTATAATCTCTGGCCAGATGACCAGCAGCGCTCTCTATCTTTCTTTCTCTCTCTCTCTCTCTGTGTATATGAACGAGAATAGGATGCAGTGTGTAAAATAGTGTCTGCCTGCGTGTGTGTACTCGATTGTATGGATGTATGTATGTATGTATGCATGCGTTGCGTAGGGGCCGATCGATCATCGTATCGAGACAGCTATAGATTTCCTCTAGACGACCTCTAGAGATCTACGTGAGGCAATTATTTCAGCGAGACGTTTCCTCTATTACTGCAGTCTCGTTCGTCGATTTTCGGTCCATCCCTGTTAACTCTCTCTCTCTCTCTCGCGGCCCCCTTAATCATCGTCATCATCGTGTCGATCGAACCATGTCTCTTTGCCTCTGTCTAGCGGCCGAAATCATTTGTGGCAATGACGGTGAACATCTTATTTCGTCCGTCATCATACATACAGTGTAACTATTCGACTGACTATCATAGGGACATGTGTGAAGGCCAACACAAAGCCTGCCTGCCTGCCTGCTTACCTACGGCCATCGGACCACGTGTGTAGGCCACACACAAATTCTCTACTATATATATATATATATGTGTGTGAGAAGTAGATAGCTAAGCAGATGATTTATCTTATAGTAATAATAAGAATAATTCTAATTCAAATGACCATGCTATTCTTGAAACAGTAAATATTTATTTACCTACTTATGACAACAACGGAGCGCCACAACGACACCACCATCACTACTAACAGAAGATACACATACATCAAGTGACAACAAACCTAACAACAACAACAACAATAACAACAACAACACTGAAAAGTAAATACAAGCTGCGGCAACAACAACAATAACAACAATTACTACTACTACTACTACCTGTCCGTGACTCTGTATAAATATCCATAAGTGCATCAACAACCTTTACGAGTGATGAATACAAACAACAATAACGACGACAACAATAACAATAATAATATATACATATTTAGATATGAAGCAGTGATAACGATAATGGATCATGATCATGCCGATACAAAATAACAATTACTTTAAAAACTAGACGAAAATGCTAATTATAATGACGATGGAAATAATAAACATTGAGCTCCTTTGTCAAACTGACCGTGTTGTTCTTTCAGAGAGAAGCGTACCAATATGATTAAATAAAGTATACATTTTTCAACTTGACAGTTGTTGCTGTGCCTACGAATAGTATATTTAGTAATTTGTTCTTCGTAAATTGATGACGTCGTTTTGATTTGCTAGTTTTAAGCTACGACACTATTAGTCGCTCAAAAAGTCGATCTTTTTAGTAGTAGTTGCAGTAGTTAGTTAGCGTTCGTTTTACTACCAGAAACAAATTACTATTCCTGTATATATGGCTTTTTCTACAAGAGTCGTACTTTGTGTTTGAAAGAGCAGAGCTCGAAATCGAATCGACGTCTAATCACTTAGAATGCACAAACTATTTTCCAGGAAGCTTATCGTATTGAACTCGATGACACATAAAAAATACGCCAGGCTTAATATACAAAAAGGAAATGGCATGTGTAACATTGCATGCTTCAAGAATAAGTGTATCAAAAACAAAAACACAAAATATTGCCCCATCAGAGGCTTACAAAGCCAAAATAGGGTAACGGTGACGAGAAAATAGCGCGCGACAATTTAATATCATTACTGTGTCTGTACCTTAACCGCTCGGGCCAGCAAGACCCGTCGAGCATGATCGTACTCGACGATACAATCGACATCAGACCCCCCTAGCTTACATCAGATATGTGCGCCGGGTGCTTGCCTGCATTTGTCTTATGCTTCCGCGCCACGTGTGTCTTACGAAACCTTTGGACAGAACAGTAATTGATGCGATTCTCAAAACCTAATTTCCCTGGCTGTTGTTTAAAATAGGCGCTGCTTACGACGCAAGCTGGCAGCGACAAGCATAATATGATCGCCGTCGAGTCGTGCACGACAGTCGTGCAGCTGCTACGGTAAGACCGCGTCACTCAGTCTGAAATTTCGGACGATCCGATGCGAAGTAGCAGGCAAAACGACGCAGTGGTTCAGAAGTAGAGCTTTAGAACGGTGGGTTTGTCCTTGTATCGACGTGACGTGGGTCTTCTGGACGTGACAGCCTGCGTCTCTGCTGTGACGTGTCGTACGTTACGTGCCATACTGGGGACTCGTTCTTCTTTGTGTAGAAAACATTGTTTTTCTAATTGGTATGATGAACGAGAGTAAAATGACTAGCATTTGTTGCCGCTATATGGTGGCTGTCCGAACATGGTTTTTGAAAATATGCGAATGCGAACGAACGAGTTGTTCAACGGAGAAACGAAATATATCAGCGTGGTGGACGAATAGTTTAACGTATGAGCCTTTTGTTGTTGTTGTTGTTGTTTATATGGGATGTTTCGGGAGTGCGTGATGCACATGCGTCACTAGCAGCTAGCCGCAACAAGCATGAGACTCGAAAGCCCACTAAACCCATGTTCCTCTACTCCGCCCCCTTTCCATCCGGCTCGGTATTGTATGGCATTGCCTCGAAAATGGTCTGCATTTGGCAACCGCCTACGCCGCCGCTTTGCTAACATGCGACTCTACTCGGGAACCCGACCTTGGGTGCGGGAGAGCACTGTTTACTGTAATCATATCAGCAGGATTTTCTCTTCAGCTCCTTCTCCTCTCGCATTCGCACATTTTCTAAAGTTTTGTCTAGACAGCCACATCAATATGACAAATCTCAGTAGTTTTACTCTCACTCTTATACAGGATATATGTATATATATATATATATATATATATATATATATATATATATATATATATATATATATATATATATATATATATGCTTTTAATTAACGGAATGGAGTTTTCTTTCTAAAAAGTGTTTTCGCGCTATCGAATACGTGCAGGAATAGGAGTGTGGAAGGTGTCTGGCTGCTGACGGAGGATCTGAAGAAAACGTGCGCTTCTGACGATTATATGTGGAACTGGCAAACCAATTTAGGTGAGCGAGGTCTAGGAATTTATGGAACAGCAGCAATGAGAAGCATTGAGCACCGGCGGGCTAGCGGGGTGAGAGATCGACAGCTAAGTACGGCGTTATTGCAGCCCTTGGATTTCATCACATTCTATGCAACGTGGAGGGCTTTCATGAACCACAGTACAGTAATGGCACAGCGCGGTATGTCCGGCGATTCGTTCCATAGCAGGTAACGAGGTAGAAACGCTTAATTGATGGCTGGATCGAAGCACTTCGATGTAACATAAACGCATTTATACACCCCGTATGTTATATATATATATATATATATATATATATATATATATATATATATATATATATATATATATATATATCGTATATATATACACTGCGACGGTATTTTTGTTGTGCGGCCGTACTGTCCTTCAGCCCCCTTGAAGAAGATGTTTGCCTGCCTCATTGGCGGCGATCTGGCGACACAGCTAGTCGGGTTACGTTGAGGTCTAAGCTCTCCGGCCTGTTATATCCAGGCGTCTTTGACCAATCAAGCTGCGACTGTATTCCGCAATTCACACGACGTCACATCCGATGCGGTACCGGTGCTGGAGCACCAAATTTCGACTAGCATCATGACTGCGGAATGGCCTTCAAAAAAGTTCACCACGCAACCGCTGACGTTTTTCTTCTTGTCCTTCAGTTTTACTCTTCCAGGCTATGTCGCCGTGCGACGTATTCTAGAGCGACAATGTCATAAATTATAAACCAGCCAACTGGCTCAGTTAGAGGAAATGCTCTCGATTTTCTCCTGCGATGACGGTTGTTAATGTTAAACCAGTTTGTTTTTTTCTGATCGCTTTGATCATGTTGTAAATATGCAAATTGCATCCGCAAGGATCTGCATGATTTACGATCTATCATCTTGTCCCCGCGAAACGCTTAAAGGCTTGAGAGCACGAGAAGGAGACGTGCTATATGTGATCCATTGTAAGGTTTGAATAATTTGTATCGGATGCTTAGTAGCTTGTCATAAATCAAACCTACCACAAAACAAATGCTATGTCATGATTTGCATACACTCATTAAGATGGAGCTAATGGATTATTTTTGTTTCTTGAATCAAAAATCTTTGTGATAGTAATTAGTATGATAGTAGTAATGGCCTCTATTGTTGCCTTGGTAGATAACGTAGGTGAAAGTTGTTGCAGCGCTAGTCGAAGTCGTCTTAGTATCAGTTGTTATTAATAATTAGTCTACTTAATTAGCCCTTATGATTAATGTATACCACGGCGTCAAATCGAATTTAAACCCAAGCACTGTAAGAGGTTTACATAGGCAGCCGATGTGAGCAACAAGAGAACCACGTGGAGTACTAACCCGTTCTGAACTCTTTCGTTTCTAGTTGCAAAATCTCTGGCATTTCATAGTAAGTACCTACGGCCAAAGTCTACTACTTGGTTGTAGTAACAAGAACGTTGAGAATTCTCGAGAGTTGAGATGTCGTCGTTTTGCGAGAGAATAAAATCTTCGAGCGTCAAGGGTATAAGTTGTGGCTGCGTGCCGTTAACTCTCCAATAGCAAAGCACTCACTCAGTCAGTGCAGGTTTAGTTCCTATTATCAGGTGAAAAGCAAAATCTCATGCACATAAATACACTTTATATTTATTCACTGCATGATTCGTAAAAATATAGTCTCACGGGAGTGCCTTAATTGTAAGCATATTATAATTGCGAATTCCTGGATATTCGAGTTAACTCGGATGCCGGTTTTTCTAGCGAAGTCACCTCGCCTTAACGAGGGGTATGCTATCTGTTACATGGTTCCCTGCATTTAATACAATCCAGATATTTCGCAAAGCTCCTACGAATTCGAAGTGGCACATTGCCTATGATAGAAGCCATGCACTGCGTACCTCGTAGCGATTGGAGCGTGTTGATGTTCTCAATTCGAGGTTTCGGACTGCTCCGGTTTTACGGAAGTCTAAGTCTATTTCAGCGAATTCTCTCGAATTTGAATGTTGCCTCCCACATCGTGAAACACACATTTAGCGCCGCTGTTTGAAGCAAGGCGAATCGTCGTCTTAGATTCTTAATGAACAAACATGTGTCGGTTAATTAGACAATTGTGTGCCGTGCGACTGAGAGCCCTTGAGTAGACATTGCATTTGTTTTTGTAAACTACACTTCGAACCACTCAGCTGTGTGATGCTGTGACTTAATCACTTCATACCTGAGACGAGCGCTCTGTCACGTATAATGCGCCTCGCTGCAATGCATTGTGTGAGGACAACAGCCTATCAAATCGATATACTAATATGGTTCGGCCGATTTTCTGAATGGTGACGACGTGACATGAACGCAACAACCAGACGCTCCCAGATGCCATCAAGAGCTGCTCAAGTGTCTCGCGTGGCTGATCGCACTCATGCTGGGAAACGCCATCTATTCTCCAAGATAATTCTCCGAAGAGATCCTTCGACCCAAGGAAGAGTACGGTTTTTTTTGCGGCACATTTGCACATGCTTGCTTCCGCTTAGGGAGGAGAACGGCCGCAAGTCGTAGCCTTGTCTGCGTATGTAGTAGACACGTTGAGTTTGGGCTGAAATGTGTCGCTCGATATGTGTATGTATGCATACTGAAACTGATACCTGCGAACTGAGAAAAGCACCAATATATTGTTTATTCGAAGAAAAGTTACATCTGGTCGTGCGACTAGCAGAAAGATTAAACAGCATTACGTATTAGTTAGTGGGTGGAGTTCATAGGGGGAGCATACCGCTCCGCCGTTGTTACAGTGAACTGCTACTGTTTTCAAACTTCCAAGTTCGTCAGTTTGATATTGCATGCGAATATAACACATGACAGCCCCATATGTGCAGGTCAGTACGAAAATATTGCGCTGGGATCTCGGTCAGTCAGGATGATTAGGTCAGGTTTTTACTAAAGGTATGCTGCTTATGGTATATTAAATACGCTGCTAAAAAAACACATACTTCGCATTACTCATTACATTTGACTTTCGGCATATTTGGCACTCCCCATAATAGAATAGCCATGTAAAAAATCGTCTTACCAGTCGGAAGACAATTTAATCAAAGTTAAAACACGACTGTGTGTTGTAACTGTTCTAATGATGTAAGTAAGATCTATAATGATTAGCTATACTACCACTGAAAAAAAATGCCCACGTGTACTGCACATTTTACTGCTCATTATTTGATTTAATTTAATCGGGAATATTACCTTCGCGTATCCTGCTGGCGGCCGCAATGCGACTTACCATTAATCCAATTAGCCCCTCAGGTATTGTTGTGTAGTCTACACTCCTAGCCTGTAGCAATCATGAGCTCCTAAGTGTTGCTGAAACTGGAGCAAGTCTGGCTCTATCTCGCGGTTTCGGCTCACCTCACACATGCGCGATTGGATTAAGGTCGGGAAAACATTCTGTACTCTCTATAAAACAAATTCTAACTTTTGCGAGGTACCCCCGAACAAGTGCAGCGGTGTGCGGCCTGGCATTGTCGTGCAGCATGATGAGGTGTCACCAACAGCCCTTGCGAATAAGGCACCACATGAGGGGATGATCGGAATCTGATCAACCTGTTGTTGACGAGTCAAACCTTTTCTTCCATTATAACCGTGGTCTTGAGGGACCTCGACGAGTCCGGTTGTCCAGCATAAGGCGATTGCTGTTTTAAGGCTAATTTAATTGTTTTTGAATGGTGTAGTCCAATTTAATGTGGCAATGTTGTAAGTACTAAACATGCAAAAAGCCGAGTGTGAAGAGTGATGGAATTTTCGGTCTTGAAGCGCACATATATGTATGAGGAGTGTTGCAATGAGAAGGTACAAAGCGACACTAAAGGAGTAATTGAAGTTTTTATTCAAAAGCAATCACCAGAAGCTTGAGCACAACTATCTCAATGTTTCACGAGCCATATGATATCCCTAGTTCCAGAAGTCTTGTGGTTGTGTCAAGAAGGAGGCACTCCTCAACTGTTACCTTCAGTTCGTTGTCCGAGTTGAAGCGCCTGCTTGCTATTCAGGTGTTTTTTTAGCGGACCAAACCGATGGAAGTCGCGGAGCGACATGTCCGGGCTGTCAAGCGAATGCTTAATCTGCCCCTATTTAAACTTGGCCAGTACACTATGTGTCAACCTGGAGATGTATGGACGCGCGTTATCGAGAAGCAGAATCACTCCCTCTAGGACCAGTAGGCCGTTTGTTTTTGATGGAGTGGCGTAGGCTGCGGTGTGTCTCACAGTACAGGTTACTGTCGATGATTTTTCCGTGCTCAAAGAATTCGATAAGTCGAAAAAGACAACGAGCATAATCTTGCCTGCGGAGGACAGAGCTTTGAATTTTTAGGGATTGTAGAGTGGGAGTTAACAATTACAATTACAATTATGTTTATTTCACTCAAATTGAGTATAATATACATTTTAAGAGTGGGAGTTAACGATGCTGTGCCGGTTTGTCTCTGTCTGGAAGTCATGGTACCAACTCTTGTTACCAATGAAGGTTCGCTCCAAAAAAGCAGGTTCTTTGTCATACCGGAAAAGGGGCTGCAGCACCAGTCTCAAACGCAGTTCCTTTTTTATGTATTTCAGCTTTTAGTATGTCTCAAGGAAACGTCCTACCGTACTACTGGTTCCCACTTATCGCTAACATCAGGACGTATGCGTTTTAACAACATTTCAGGTTTTCTTTATAGAGGTAAAAAATAAACTTGTCAATCACGCCGTTACTTGCCAACGATAAGAGGCTTGACGATAAGAGTTCCTAATGAGACTCGGTTCTCTACTTCTGTCAAGCTGTTTGCGCGCGCGAGGTAGATAAATGCGTATCTAATGTTTTGCGGTCCCGTGAGATAAATGTCTGCGGTATCGCCTGTGAAGTGTTCCTGCTCGAGGATGAGTTTTGTATGGTGTACTCCTGGACAGCTCGAGCAACAGGGTCTGAGCCTCTTATTGGATCGACCAACGAAAATATTGCTGCATATTAACCAAGTCAGACGTGATCGTAGCTTAACAACCCTACTGTAGTGGTTGTGCGCTGCGGGGTGCCAGCGTTTTCACTCGATCCTCAGCTACGTCTGCGGTAGGGACTCGTTTCAGCGATCAGGGCATGTATATTTATTCATACATATTTGTTGTATAGGCTGAGCTGATATCGGTGATGGAATACAGCGAGGTTATTTTCATGTGCTTAACTTCCACACTATCTGCATCATTAGCAACTCCTATTTCATCCTTGAAAAGGTCAGCAACACACCTAGGCAAGTTTACTTGACATCACGCTAGCGTAGAGAGATTTTATGCACTGAAGATATTGTTTGTTAGATCGGCCTGCATATAATGCGCTGATTTTGAAACCTGAGTGATTCGCAACAATTTGAGTTGTTGTTGCTGCTGCTGCTGTTGTTGTTGTTGTTGTTGTTGTTGTTGTTGTTGTTGTTGTTGTTGTTGTTGTTGTTGTTGTTGTTGTTGTTGTTGTTGTTGTTGTTGTTGTTGTTGTTGTTGTTATTATTGTTGTTGCTGTTATTGTTGATGTTGCTGCTGCTGCTGCTGTTGTTGTTGCTGTTGTCGCACAGCCTGCCTTCCGCGTTCAATGTCACACGAAGAACAACAAACACATCGATCCAGTGAGGGGTTTTCGCCGCGCTGAATATATAGGTGTGCATTGCCAGCGTGCCTGTGACTTGCGTAAATTATAAACTTGTCGAGCCTTACAAAGAGAACCGTATCCCAAGCTGTTATTATACGGCTACTGTTATTCTATATTATCCCTGTCCCACTGCTGCTGCTGCCGCCGTTGGCGCCTGGCAACTGGGAAGACAGGAATATTGACACAAGGCCGACGACGCGGCAGCTTCGCATACCGCTTCACAGGCCGCTACCGGTCATATGCCGCTGCTATCATCGCTGTAGGTGTGCAGTTAAAATCGATGAACTGAAGCTAAGTCCGAGACGCTCTCACGTTCGGCTGCTGTTGTGGTAATTTTGCCCGGGCTCTCTCTCTCTCTCTCTCTCGCTTTTGGCAAGCAATAGTTCATACAGAGAGACAGAATACCAAGTTTCAACTATTCAGCAAACATATATCTAGACTCAAACAAGCCCGAGGAGTGTATAGCAAACAAAACAATCCTATCTGACCAACTAAGCATTGCAGAATGCACAATGTAATTAATCGAAAAGCTGCCGTTGTGGCATCCAACCTTGCCTTTGTGTCCGAAGACTGTCCGCCAGTTGGAATATGGGTTGTCTTATGTTGATAAAGTTGTGCGATACTCGTAATAACGAATGGATATTACGAGTATCGCACAATTTTAAGCAGTTTTTGGAACCTAGCCTAAAAAGAGGCTGCCATTTTCCTTCGGTGGCGAAGGAAATCACCTAGGCGATGAAGACCATGGGAGAAGCTATAATAGATATAAGACGTTTTTGCCGGCATCCATAGACGTCGCTATTTCCACCGACTCAGGAACAAGTGAAGAGCAACGCGCCTTAACGCCCAGATTTGAGGTACGTGCATTATGTGGCCAAATTACGGCAGATACGGTCCTGGGTTACTATAGCAAAAGAGTCGCTCGCCTCATATTGCTTGTGGACTCTTGAAGCACACTATACGAGGTCGCATTCGCAACCACTTCTATCTGATGAATAAGTGTGTACAAGCGATGCTAAAGGCGCCTCATGAATATCCTTTGGCTTGCCCACAATATAGATGGCGTTGCTGTAAAAGCCAAAACGAGGCTTTTGGCCCAAGTCCACGCTTTGACTATTGTTGACAGCGGGGGCTATTTTACATCCCATCATTACAAATGAGATTTACGTAAGATGTTCTGGCAACTGTGGCAACACCGTAGAGAGACACTGTGAGAGGTCGCCAAGGGGCCGTTTATTCCAATAGGGCTGTGCACCATCTTAAGTGCGCAGAATGGTACAAAACTTGCATCGTCACGATCAAAGGGTTCCTGCCTTCAATTCCGTTATACCACTTCAATTTTATAGATTTAAACCTGCTAGATTACTAAGTGTAGAACGTTATTAAATTGAAATAGGAGCACAAAACATAGGACCCAGCAGAGCCGTTACTGAGAGGGCGTTAACAAGTATGGAGAGGAACGTTCTTTAAGTGACTGGCTTGCGTTCAGAGGTCACAATTGAAGCAGGAAAAAACATAGCCAATGGAAGTAAAAATATATAATAACAGACTTCAGAATGAGTCCCATTACTCATGCGTACATAGTAGTTCTGTAAGATGATGTATTCCGTTAAAGAAATAATAGTATAGAACATTACAATGATGGATTTCAACACTAAAATGTCCGGAACAGAACCTTGCTGCCAGCCGCACGCAGCCACCTCTGATAGGGCTTAAATTATGGGAGGCAATGGTCGCTTAAATCGTTTTTAAACAAGCGCCCCTTTTAATACGCGTCTAAAGTTTAACATTGCAATAAAAAGCACTGCGTGAAAAGTTCTGTGAAAGCAAATGTTAGCCTCAATTTGCTGAAGCTGGCTATTTTCATAGCACCTCTCACAAACGAACTGATTTAAAATTTAACGGCTAACACCAAAAACGATATCTCTAAGAGCCGTGGGATTTAGCTCTTCCGCCACCCTTTTAATAGGCTTTTTCTCAAGACGTTTGGAGAATCCTACGTATATTATAAAGCGATGGAAGTAAAGGTAGCCGGAAATCAATTTAAGCGCGACGCGCCTTAAACCAATGTTGTGTATCTAAGGACTTTGTAGGTTTAATTTGACTTTTATATATATATATATATATATATATATATATATGGTAGGGTGTAATGTTATCTAATATCATTTTACATAAGCTTACTTGGTTGTAATCACTCCGCAGGTGTCAGAAAACTTGCTTTAATGAAGACATGATGCACTGACACAAAGCGGATATAATGACCAGATAAACAAGGAAGATAAGTCTATCTACTCACTCATTTGTATTAAGTTTGTATACAAACTTAATACAATATATATATATATATATATATATATATATATATACAAACTTAATACAATATATATATATATATATATATATATACAATATATATATATATATATATATATATATATATATATATAAGCGATAGCAGAGTCCGCATTATCTTAGCTTCTATTCTATTATTTATCACGTTGAGATCCAACCCACAAATCGTTACTTTTGTTTTAGTCAAACAATGACACACGCCGCAATTCCTTAGTCTGTACTCTATTATTCATCGCGCAGAGATCTAACCTACGACTCGCCTTATTACTAATACTAATAATTCATCGTTCTGCTTTGTGCCGACTCGATGTTGCACTTGTCTGTGTTGTTTGTGACTTTCTCAAAACAATACTGGTTTATTGTATGCCAGCCAGCCAGTACGTACATTTATATATTTCTTGTGTAGTTCTTGCTGGAATTTCGAGCGGCGCGCTTGTAACGGGAGGAGGTGATCGGTAGGTATGTGAGGCCCGTGCAGCGGCTGATCTAATTGTTGTTCGTCTATTTCTGCCGGCAAGTATTGCATTTTCTTATATTCACTAGATTAGTGGTATAGTTTGGAGTGAACAATTGTCTCCGCTCGAACGTGTAGTCGCGGGCTCTCTAACTCAGGATTGGTCTGGTTCAAAAATCGTGCCCCAAACCGATGCTCTATTTCCTCGTTGAATGTCAAGCCACAGTCTCGAACGCAAGAATTCGGATGCCCTCCAGTTTTCCGTCGATGGGTTAAGGCTTCTACTTATGCGTTGAATCAGCTTGAGTGTTAGGGGGTCTGGATCCCTCATTGTCTCAAACGCTAACTGACGAAATTGATGCGTATAACCAACGCCAGAGTATTTTCTGCACTAGTTAGCTCCGGCTAACCTGGAAGCATGACCTGCTCGGTTTGCACCAAACGTTGAAGGGGCTAATGAGCGGGATTTATATGTGTATATATACATCGTTATAGTAATATGATATATAGTTGAAGATGCCACATACAGTGTCATTTGAAAGATTTATCTTGGAATGACTAGCCCATCAAGGCTTCGCTAAGCTACATTCCCACAATAAATAAAGGAAACGATAGTGAGCGTAATGTATACAGAGGAAGTATAATTGGATACTGTCTAGAGAAAGTCACTAATTTTTAGTGCCTATTCAAAGTAGGCCTCCTGTCTGTGTTGGACTGGAAACGTTACGTTAATTCAGCTGTTTACGGGTTCAGTGTTTGCTCCAGCACACATAAGCTCTGCCCAATTTGCAGTTTCAGAAAATAAGACTTGAAAAACATGTTTAATCACATCGAACCATAGGTGTCGATGCATATCTTGATTTTTGCTAAAGTTTACAATCGACAAAAACATATTTATCCGTAATCACCGTCACAGCTTAATAAATCGGCTTCCGTATTTTACGGTGAACCCAACTATTCGATCAGTTACCATCGTACCTCAACCAGTCTTGTTTGTGTAACACCTTACACTTGCCCTTACAGGTCGCTTTTAGTAGACTTTTCAATTGCCGACGTTGCTCATTCAAGGGGGTTCATCCCTCTCTAAAGCCCCAATGTTTTTAGATTGTGTTGCAATGTGCAAGCTATTTCCTGTCTCTAAAATGAGAGACTACCTAACCGACATTTGTGACTTTGATGCCCATAGGGATTGTATAGAGTAGCCTGACATGGGGGTGGTTGGCCCGACGGTGTCTAAATTCATATTTAGATAGACACGACGTTACGAGAGTGTCGTACGGCTAGAAAAGTAATCCTATTTAACAAACTTTTCGGGCTGGCCCTCAGCCAAGATTTAACGTCCACGGGACTGCATTGCTTCATAGACGGACCACTACAAATACAAGTGCGCAACGGCGGGGTTCGAACCCGCGCATCTATGTGTCTCCCCCGGTCGCGAGGCGGGCTCGACTCGAAACAAGTAATCCTAGTAGCTTTCGGAGGGCAGATGTTGCAATCACATTGTGTAATAGCGTATTTAGCTTCTGTGGAGAAATACCGCGTTATACGTTGCATAAGGTCGTGTATAAGGAATCTCATTGTAACAAATCCGATTAAATCTGTTTTGGCTGTTGTACATAGTCAGTAATGCGTATATTCTTGAAAACGTCCGAATGCGATCTCTTTGTGGAGCGTCGAAGCGATGCTGATATTTCCTAGGCATCGTTAGCTGCCAGCATTGATGTAAGTGCGCCAAACATGATGTAGAAAGTAAATAAACATTTGAAAAAAAATGTCGTTTGTAACTCAGCGAAATTATCGTTAGTTAGTAGTCTAACGCGTCTGGATAGTTCACAAGTAGTGCAAGGAGGGAGGAGCGATGATTTAAGTAAACAGTGCGGATCATCTGTATGCTAAAAAAGATACGCAATAACAATAGAACACTCCACAGTCGCCAGCTAGAAATTCTGTTGAACCAAGGCACAAAAGCAAGCTTTTTAAAAAATTATCAAGAAAATACAACAAATACTGTAGACAGCCTGACCTGTACGATAATAATTAATTTGCCGTGCGGCGTTTTGCATGAGCTAGGCTGCTCCGAGACAATGTCCGACATCGTAGAAAACTGAATATAGCCTAGTGGAAGACAGTAAAACATATATCAGACGTAATCCAAACACTTTACTATTACTCTTCAGGCGAATTCACGAATATTTATGTTCTGCCACAGTTATGCTTGTATGTTTGTCAAAAATATTAAGTCATTGACAAAATAGTGTTGATCCTAGACACAACAGCAGCAAGAAGCTAAGAGTGAAAACACAAAAACGTAATATACATACATATAGTTTATTTTGCAATAACTTTGCAGTTTAAAATGGCACATAATTATAATACAGTCGTCATTAATCATCAATTTAAACACTTCGTTTGTCCCACCGGGCGAGAAAGTGCAAAGACCGCCGATGCGTCTAAGTAAAGTTTTCGGGCTGACCCTCAGTCAAGATTTAACGTCCACGGAACTGTTTTTCATATTGCTGTATAGACGGACCCCCAAAAATACAAATGTGCAACGGTGGGGCTCGAACCCGCGCACCTGCTATGAATCTTTTCCGGTTGCGAGGCGCAGACTTAATCCACCACGCCACCGGGCTCGACCGCCGATGCGTCTGGCAACTCGCTGCGTGGTATTTAGCGCATATCTGCGAGCAGAACCGGCAACGACATTAAATGCCAACTTGGTAAAATCCGTGAGTCGAACACACTTAGTGATGATAGCCATGCACAATGTACCTTGTGTACACGTACCGGCTAGTGCATGCCATTGTATTCCAAAGCTTCCTGGCGAAGTACACACCTAACTGCGCCACCTCAGCCGAGGCCTCGGTCACTTTCCCTGCCACTCTAACAAAAATTGCTGAAGTGGTTCAGTAAAAGGTGACTCAAGCCTGACTCTGATTGTTTCTACTGCCGACCGTAACCCGCTAGCTGGTACACAAAGCGCTTTCTTGCCGTCCGCGGCAAGCAAAGAACGCGCTTCATATATATTGTGAAGCATTTTTCTAGCTACGCAAAATTTGCCGCTGAAAGATGGCCCCTATCAAAGTTGTAGCTCAACATTGGCACGATCTTAAGCTCAGAAAGACGCACTGCGGCACTCAGAGACAGTGGTCGAAGGTCTCTCACCTCTGTGTGAATAGAGGCGCGATACCCCGGTAGACATTTAGATCGTTTACGTTGTCATCGTATTTGTCCTTGAATGTCAGAGTAAGCCTGGCCTCGTGCCAGACCTGGGGTATCTGTCCCCCGCTGAGTATCTAATTAAACAGATTACACAGCTTTCCTGCTAAAACACAGGACGACTTAGCCCAATGTTCGTAATAAATTCCATCAAGCCCACTACTCTTCTTCTTGGCCAACCCGCGGAAGATCTGCACCAGTGTTTCCACCGTAAACGGCGAATTTATGTAGTGCTGCTCCAGAGTGAGTGGTTTCTCAATAACTAAGTTAGGTGCGGGGGCGTTTGTGTCAAGCAGAAGGGCAGTAATGTGCTGCCGCAACTGCTCCTTTGTCATGCTGTGCATGCCTTTGCTCAGCCGGCGAACAATGTAGACATAAGGTTCGCGCTCTGGTCTCTCAAGCATACAAAACTTCCCATCCTTATCATACCGGCGCTTATTCTCCACAAGCAGTTTCTTGTAGGCTGCTCTATGTCGGCCATATGGCGCCTTCCGTGCTAGAATATCAAGTACCTTGCGTCTTTGAAATTCCGTGGGATGTTAAAGGTTACGAAACAGGAGGTCGATAGTGCTTCTTTTATATTGGCAAACGTACGTGAATTTATCCCGCTCATTTGCGCAATGCAGGCTTTTGTTTTCTAGAAGCTTAAGAAGCCCATCACCCTTCCTGTGGGTGACGCCACTGTCAATACGACAGTTAAAGTCGCCGCCGATCAAAGTGGGTAGCTGGAGATTTAGTCCTGCTAGACTAGCACTGATCGCATCGCAGCTCTAACATCATCGTAGTGAGGTGGCAGGTAGAACAATGCGAGGTTGAAACTACTTGAGGTGAGTCTCATGCAACACTCACCTCGACACACACATTCATTAGAGGTGACCCTGTTCTTAAATAGATTGAAAGTCCACCTACTGGTCTTCCCCGCCCTCCGCCTGGATGACTCGCTAGCAGATGAAAACCTCACATCTCATCGAAATGCAGTTCCTCTCGCATAAAAAAGTTTCCGTCAAGAGTACAATGTCCACACCTTCAAACAAACGTTCTGGTGCTAGCTGTAAAGCCCCAGATAAACCTTAGCAGTACCAAAGCAATAATTTGCAGCTGTGAGCAGCATGCACCTGCCTTGACAAAAGGCGTCATTGCTGTCTAGCTGTTAAATCATTCCCATCAGTAAACTCTTTGCATACCCTAGCCTGCGAAGCCGTCAGCCAGCGCCGGAAATGTACGCCTTTCGGTCAGAAGGCGCTACTGCAAACTTTACTAAATTCATTACCATCAAAGGTCACGCAGAAGACGGAGTCCGGCCGGCAAACTTTGAGTTTCCAGGTAGCACGCACTACAGTATTCCTCCCGGTTAGCCAACCACCTAGGTGTTCTGCCGACGTGGTTCGACTGAAGCCCTTCGGACGGCAAAAACGGAATATGTCGCCATTCAAGATGTAACTGTTGTGCCGTATAGACAGTATGGCAAGCTGCATGATGATAATGAGATTACGCGAGCATGCAGAGCAAATGTCCCGAGAAAAAAAAACAGACACAAAGACCTTATCTTGTAACCTGTGCAAAAGTATTCTCCATGGCACTACTACCAGTACAGTGCGACTACGGAATTTAACAGCAATGGTCCCAGCAATATGTAATTGTTATCAAATCTGCTTTTCGAGTCGTAATAATGTGAATAAAGTTGAAACAAGATAAACTGCCACATTGATAGCAACAATCAATAGGAACAATAGCACCAACAGCAGCAGCAGCAGCAATAACAACGACAATAACGATCACAATAGGAATAGCAAACAGCATTAGTAACAGCGTCTGTAACTACGTCAAGGGCTGCAATAAAAGTGTTGACAACAACAGCAATAGTGTCAATAACAACAGCAACAACAACATAAGTATCAATAAGAACAACAACAGAAAGAAAAAAAACAAAAGAAGCTGTTATTGGAGGAGCTGGTTCGTAGAAAAAAGCTGACCCGACAACCGCATCCTGTGCGGTCGGGGTTACCTTGGCGTGGCTGTTCTGTCTACAATCATGGTCTGCGTTGGGTTGTTGTAATTGTTTTTATTGATCTTGTTGTTGTTGTTGTTGTTGTTGTTGTTGATTTTGTTGTTGCTGTTGTTGTTGATGTTGTTTTATTATTGTTGCTGTCGTTATTATTGTTGTCATCGTCGTCGTCGTTGTTTTCTTCGGCTTCCGGAAGCGACCAGAGCAGCAGACCAATTGGTAATAGTAAAAGGACAGACAGATTGATATACAGACGAACATACAAACATCCATGTTTATTTGTATGCTAATATATGCTAAACTAACATGCTTGTGTGGTATTTTGTGTACTATTACTATTGCGTATAATATAACAAGTCTATATACACAACACGACGACGGGCGCAGACGTTTCAAGGGCAGACGAGTGGCCAGCGCCTCGAAAACGCCGAAGAGACAGACACAACAGTTCGGTCGTGTGGTCGTACTCGCACTGACCGCTGTCCATCGTCGTTTCTACCGAGAATAGCTGTTACTACTACTACTACTACTATTACGACTACTATAACTACTATTCCATTATTACAGGTACTTTTACAACAATTAGTCCTACCTAAAATAGCTGTTACAACGACTTTTACGACGACGATTACTACTACTACTACTACTACTGCTACTACTACAACCACCACCAACACCACCATTCTATTATTACAGGCACTTTTACAACAATTAGTCCCACTGCTATTTCAGGCACTTCTGCTGTTGCTGGTGGTGCTGCTGCCGCTGCCGCTGGCTAATGCAACGACGATACAGTTACACCGATGCGATCCGATGCGATCCGGTGGTGACTGGACATGCGACTCGTGGATGGATCGCTCCCGAACGCCCACTGGCCCGCCCCGGCCAGTGGGAAAGCGCGAGCTCCCGCCGGTTCCCAGCAACAACAGCAGCAGCAGCAGCTCACTGTTGTGGCTGAGTTTCAACTCGTTACTCCCGTTATCCCGGATGAATAGCATCAACCGCGGCATCAGCAACAGCAACAGCTACAGCAGAATCACCACCACCATCACCAGCCCCGAGCCCCAGCCGTAAAAGGCCACCATCAATGTAATGCGACAACGCCAACAATGAACAACGCTGCTAATGGCGCTTGCGGCCTACGCTACCACGTGACCGTTAGCTAAACTTTACGGGCTGGTCTCCGAGTGTTATTTGGTGTCATAAAGAACATGTGTACTACAACATACGTGCAGCACGTTCGTTGTGGACATACACCCACACAAGCAGTCGCGGGCACGCACATAATATAATAATAATAATATAGATAGAGAGAGAGATATAGAGAGTAGATAGGAGAAGGTATAGAGAGTGAAGTATTATATAGAATAATATATAATATATATTAGATATAATATATATATATATAATATATATTCATATATGTATTTATATCTATATGTATATATAGATACATATATGTTTATATATATATATATATAAATATATAGTTTTTTTATATATAAATATATACAGTGCGTCTAGTATGCTTGATATCAGCAATAATAAGAAAACAATCGTTACAATAAAAATACTACTGTTAACTCATTAATATATATATATATATATATATATATATATATATATATATATATATATATATATATATATATATATATATATATATACATATATATATACGGAGTCTTTAGGTATCTTATTTTCTTTGTGGCGCTAGCGATAAGAGGCGATTCGTTGTTAAGATGTTATATTACCTATTAATTTTTAACGTAGCCGAAAATGATTTACAAGCTCTTCTCCATGAGGTCTCCATAACAGACCGATGCGAGTATTGGCAAGCGTTGCGAAGTGAAGAGCTGTGGGAATGCTAACTGATTCATGAATAGTAAAAGCCATACAAGGGGTGGGCAATACTGTTGTGTTGAATGTATTGCCTTGCTAAAGTGTTGTATCATACTGAATCACCTGTTTACGGTGTACACACGTGTATGTATGACCATGTGACCCCTGTAAATATACTCTATTTTATAAAATGTCATTTATTTTTTGAAAAGCTCATTATTAACGCAGTTTTGCAAATAAACCACTTTTTTTTTTAAATCTTCGAATCTAAATCTATGTACGTGCACGGTATGAACGCTATGGGGCCGGGATAAACAGATGAACTCAATGATGAGAACCTACAACCGATCGGAAGCAATATAATGCGCGCCGGGGGTTCGCGAACGAGAACAATGAAGATCTTGGTCGCGCTAGAGCCCAGCCGCGAGGGATCTTGCCTTGTCGATGGTCTAAACGCGTGCGCGGTTCGTCCTGAGATTAGACGATGCGCGTGAACGCATGGATAAACTCGTAAGCCAACCAACGCATGAGCGAACTCTGTGATGCAGAACTTCGCTCGCGTCAAATCGAGATGCACGCGTCTCCTCCAGCCGACAGTCAGGAGCTCCGGCCATAAGCTGTTTATGCCTACTACACAACTGATCAATGTCATGCACGTATGCATACACATACAAAAAAAAAAATATATATATATATATATATATATATAATCTGGAATTGGAACTGAAGTGCTTTGTATACGGGCAGGAACACTCTGATTTCGATAATAATGCTTTTCTACATGCTTTGGCCTATAGTTGTTGTGAATTGTGAAGAAGATGCTGTACTAGTGTAGACTACTTTGTGTTGTGTGTTTATTTGCAAGTGTGCTGCCTCATACAATGTTCGGCGTTCAGCGTAACAAACGCATCAAATGCTGTTTTAAAGTCATTGTGACGATCAATAGCCATTGTGATTATCGTGTTTGTGTAAAGTGCTTATACAAAGCAGTCCTTGGGAATTGTCGAGAGCGGTTCTCTGCTTGGTTGTTGAACACATCTAATTTTAACTATTTTTATTTGCCAAGAACTTCAGCGTTCTAAAATGCAGTTCCGTGAATAAACTGAACTGATGTGTTCTGAAACTATAAAGAAAATATATAAAGTCTATATATCAAACCTATAAAGAAAATATATAAAGTCTATATATAAAACCTATAAAGAAAATATATTTTTTTTCAATATTCCAACGTGTTTTTTTTCCTTCAAGATAGATCCCGTCCGCTCCAATGCGCGTGTGTCACATTCTTTCCCACTTTTCAAAATATTGTTTAACACGCGTTTTTCGGAATCGACTTGAGTTGTTCCTGCAAATTTCGAATTTGCTTGATGTTCTCAATAGTCTCGAAATGCTGTCCCTTTAAAACTTTTTTATCCATTAGAACATGAAACTGGGTCCGGTGAATAGAAAGGGCTGCGGAGATATAGAAATCGATTTTTTAGTAAATAATCCGAAACCAGTTACGACGTGTGTGTCGGTGCGTTATCGTGATCGAGAACCCAAGAGTTTTTTTTGCCAGAGTACAAGACTGTTGCGTTGGACGTTCTCGCGCCATCTTTTTTTGTAATAGTATTCCCTATTGACTGTAGAACCCGGCGGAACAACAAGTTTGTGGAGAACGATCTCCTTGTTGTCGAAAAACAGTCAAAAAATACTTCGGTGTTGGAGTTGCTTTGTCTGTTTGAATTTCTTAGATCGGCTCTTTCCGTGAAAACACCGCTGAAAAGATTGGGCTTTAGTCTCGATATGGTAAACCTATACCCATGACTCGTCTTCTGTAATGACTCTCTGAAGCAATCCAGGGTACTCTGCTCTCACCTGGAGGTTCAATTCGGACATTTTCCAACGTATATTTTCATTAGCTGGAAGCTCAACACTGAGTTTTAAGCATTCACTGTTGGAAATTAAATGCTCAATTTCTAAAAGTGAAATTGTTGGATTTTGAGAAATCGTTTTTTGTTGCGATCAGCGGTTTGATCATAGTATACCATATCGGTCAAAACTGCTACAACTGAGCCAAAACATAACTTTGATTCCTTACCTATCTCCCTGAATATAAGTCAGCGATTGCTGATTAAACTGTCACGAATTTCTTTAACGTTTTCTTCTGTTATTGACATCGACATTGGCCTTCCGGAACGGGGGTCGTCGTTAATCTTCTTACGCTTGTCATGGAATTGCCGGTACCACGTATACACAGTTTTTCGGGGTACTGCTTGATCACAATAAGCAGTTTCATACAAACATATTGTTTATTTGGCAATTACTTTGCATTTCAAGATGGTACATAATTACAATACAATCATAATGATATACAATTTTAACACTTTAGCGACCGTCCCACCGGGCAAGGAAGTGCAAAGACCGCCGATGCGACTGGCAGCTCGCTGCGTGGTATTTAGCGCATACCTGCGAGCAGAACCGGCAATGACATTGATCGCCAACTTGGTGAAATCCTTGAGTCGAACACACCAAGTGATGATAGCCATGTACAATGTACCTTGTGTACACGTGCCGGATAGTTTGCATAAGCAGTGTCCACTACCTTAAAACATATTATTTGAATGTTAACACAGAACTTTATGCAGCTTCGATACTTCTTCATTTTTCGGGTCTTAAAAAGTCGCCGAACCTCGTTTTCTTCAGTTCTTTAATCCAAACACAAATAACAAACTCCGCCATCGATTGGCGCGAAATTTGGCATGTGCGTGTGAATGACCTTCATCGCAAAATAGCTCATGATTGACCCTTCCAATTAAAACAAACCGGCAGACCTTGGTGGTGTCGGTTAATTTTTTTTAAATTTAAAGTACTGCAACTTGACGATCCGCCGCTCTTGTATATATACTGATGTAAATAATTTACACCAAACTCAGCAAAGGATTACTTTAGTATTCTTGTTTTTCTTAACACGCATGTCTATGATAATAAAAGGGCAAAAACCCGAAATACGTATTGTAATGTTATTATTATTATTATTACTCGGGTCAGCCAAATCAAGGAGAGTTTCGCGACACTCCACGTGCCTATCCGATGCCGTTTGCGCCCATCCGTCGTCATGGCCGCACTCCTACCGTCAAGTCTATTGCAGCAGCCCCCGAGGTATGCGACGAGTCTGGATGGCCTTACGCCAGCTCATCTTTTCACGTTCATAGATTTCTCGCCAGCCCTTCGACCGCGTCTCCTTGGCGCTCTACAGAAGATGTGCGACATTATGACCGTGGAGAAATATGCGTAAAAACATCCGGGACGCTATTTCCATCCGGGACCGTGGGGAAATATGCGTAGAGACACACGGGAGCATGGCTAATCAAAGCAAAGACGATAAACGGACTCATCTTTAAATGTCTATATTGCCAGGCTCAGGCGCGTCGAACGCCGACATGGACAGCAGCTACCCCTTCGCCGATCGCAACGCCACTCTGTATTGCAGGCAAAGGCATCACGTCGGCGTCCGGTTGCCAACAGGGAGATCCAGGTGCACCCTGTGTTTTTTTCCGTTTTTTTCTTCTAGCCGGCTGACAAGCAGCCTCGTTGTATAATGACTGTCACAAGGTGACCTCACATTCGCTAACTCTGGCCTGGACGTGGTAGCCACGAATCTTCTAAGCATACAGGAGTCACTTCAACAAAGCTGGAGATGAACGCCAGTAAGTGGGAATTGTGTTACCGAGATGTGACGAGGGATGACATTCAAGGCGCCACCACGACCCTTGCTAACACGCTGGCAGGCGCCCAGACTTAACGCAAGGACAGTCTGAAACTCCTCGGCGCATTTCATCTCTTGCGGATGCACGCTCGTCTACTTCTGGTTAGCAGCCAGACGGGACTCTTGCTGCCGGGCTATTGCTTGGCGTGCGGAGGGTAACGTACTTCCTGAGAGCAAGTTCAGACTTCAAGATAAACGCAAATCAACGGCTTTTGATTGGATTCTCCTGCGATCTGAGGAGTTGTGTCTAACATCTCCCTCGATACGTTTGCGCACTCGCAATACATTTGTGGTCTCGAGCTTAGAAGCCTCTCAAGCTTTGTTTTTGACTTTCGCCTGCCAGTTGTTCGAGCCTTCTTCGGACAGAGCTCTCCGGTAGCTCACTAAAACAAAGCTGGTTAGAAGTGGCAGCTCTACAATGCGGGCCTAGATGAAAGAGATAGGGAAAAGCAATTTGCGTGAAACAAAGTTTCCCTGGCACAAGCCAAGTCCCGTCTCGAAGGTTACCCAGCCGCAAGCCCCGTCCGTTTCACCCACACATCATGACTGGGGAGCAGTCTGTTGGCTTTGTGAGCCGACACATCTGTGTCAAGGTGAGAACGTTATACCACACGCTGTGAATTTGACATCCTGAGCCATGGGAAAACTGCCGATCTGGGACGTGCCAATTCGTAACACGTATGTGGTAAGCATTGACGGTGATCTTCGGCTCGGTAGGAGGTCATGCACCTCAGGCAGACGGAGGGACA
Organism: Dermanyssus gallinae; assembly: GCA_003439945.1. Lineage (NCBI taxonomy): Eukaryota > Metazoa > Arthropoda > Arachnida > Mesostigmata > Dermanyssidae > Dermanyssus > Dermanyssus gallinae. The sequence goes on along the minus strand of QVRM01005378.1, from coordinate 1,066,713 downwards.
AGACTTCTCATTTCGAAGCCTTGGGAAACGAACCATGTCTTCGTTCATAAGTTAGACATCAGGAATGTGGGCGGAACCAGAGTCCATGACCGTGGACGATCGGCACATCATCGAGATGTCGAACGGAGACCTATGGGAATCAACATCGATAAGTCGAATAAAGACCTACGGAAATCCGATCCACAGCATTCCTGAGGCAGCAAATTGCCTTAGAAGTTCTACATGGCACGCGAGAATGATCCTAGGCAAGCTCCAAAGTAAGAAAAACTTAGAGGAACTGATGTATATATAAAGAGTTCAACCTGTACACTTACCGGCTGGTAATTTTTTATTAATATCTAAATGAGAATTGTGATTATTAAAAATAAAATACGTATTATCATCATACAATTGTCAGGTGTGAATGTGTAAGCAACAGATTCTATAGCACGACAGATCCATACTGTATGACACCCGCTGTAAATGCCTGGAAGACTGGCTTTTCAATGTTTATTATTTTACTTTATTTAGTCATTTTAAACGCTTACCGGCTACGATCCCAACCCACAGACACGATAGAGCAATCTACACTCTCTGCGTGGCTCCTATAGGTGCGGCATATTTTGTTGTGTTTTTTGTGACGTTTATGTTCGGCCTTATATATTTGTTTTTGCAGATTATTACACCCCTTTAGATACGCCTGAGGAAATATATGTATATGTTTATGTATATACATAATAATTAGTTCATATTAAATCTCAATTGTAGTAAGTACGCGCCGGCAGGCGCAAAAAACCCCGCTTAGAGCAAAAATCTAGACATTTTATAGCATGTCGTAAGAAGAACCAACAGCTGTCAGCTCAAAGTAGTGCAACGTTTTAACATAGAGTTGACGATTGCATACGATGCACGTAGCAAAGCTCTCAATTCAGTTGGCCTCCAGTTCAACGTTTTGCATTCATTCACAGGGGAAATCACTTCTCGGCGGTTTTCCCAGGAGACGGGAAACGCGCTACAGCGGATACGGGTAATGTCAGGTACCCAGGTCGCTCTTCAAACAGCTCTATGGCGGGCGCCAGGAAGGCAGCAATAACTAACAATGGACTGCAGGATTCCAGACGATGAAGTTTACAGCATTACAGCAGCAACTCTAGCGTTGCCGCTATCGCGTTTAAAAGTGTATTCGTCTGTAACCGCTCGTGCCACCGAGGGTAACTGCGAGAGTAACTGCGAATCAAAAATACATAGAATTTCTAATTCGTACGCCGTATGCTATGCTGTGCCGCATGTGCCACTAGCTGAAAACAACTCCTGACGTTTAGCCGCCTCTTGTCGTGACATTGAGTGACTAGTAGTATGACGCTCAATCAAAAAAGCTCGTGCAGCTTTTTCATGCACCTTGATTCCAAAACTTTCAACTTCAACACTGTGGTACGCGTTTTAGAAACAGGCCTAAGCAATTAATTGGCTCTGAAGTTGCTGAGCACGTTGAAATATCGACATGCGCACGCACCCCCTAACTTTCGTGCTATTTTAAGCTCAGTTCGACGTCAAACAAACAAGAATAATAACAGTTAAAGTAGGTCACAATGCCGCCGGCCAGCACGCTTGGCAAGGGCTTGTGTCTAACAGCTCACAAATATCAATTGCTGACGTCGAACGATACATTAGCTGGCACAGTGTTGCTGCCATATAGATGTGGAATTAAGTGTACGTTGCCAACCTGTTGCAGCCTATCCCGCATCACACATCTCTATTACGAAGTAGCTTTCGTACCACAATTGCTTTATACTAAATTCAGATGTAAAGTAACTTCGTAGTCGGAAGTCGTCTAGAGTAGTTTATTTGTGCGGTTTCTGTTGAACTCTCGTACTTCTCAAAGTTTTCGGTCTAAGCCGTATGCAGTGCCAGTTACGATACACAACTACTTCAATAAGCTGGAGCTAGCTACCTATATAGGCTCTTATTGTATTGTATTACTTGGCAGCCATACGAGGTTCCGTATCTGATGTCACGTGTCGCGAGCATGACGTGGGATGGCGTCGCTCAGCGAGCAGAGATTTAATTAGCCACCTGAGAAGTGAGTCTGTAGTGCAATTCTTGAAATCCTATACCTGTGTCACCGCTTGCTATAGCCATATCTAAATGGTCCGTATTTTGTTCGGCTGACCTAGAAGGCAAAGGCTCATCATGATGAATGGTGTGTAGACGGTCTTTTCTAGTAAAGGACACGCGCATGCAAGCCGTGTCGCATCGTACTAACGAACTCATTATCAGGCAAATTGAATCACATCCATAGTTATGTAGAGATTATATTCATTCTGGTATCATGCGAATCGTGTAGGAAAATGTTTGAAACGTTTGCATTTACATCTATTCGAAAAAACACGTGCAATTATTTCAACTTATCTATTCCGGTGCGAAAGATCCAATGCGGGCACTTTGTACGCTTATTTGTTGCTAGATACCCGGATTCTAGTGTAGAACAGAAGCGCTTCAAATGATGTGCAATTCTGTCGTGCTTTAAAGGACCTGAGTGATTTAGGAATGCTGCAGTTCAGCTTAAGCCCTAGTCTGAAACGGTAGCGTCTTGCGCGGCAGCTAATGATCTTCCTAGCTGTACTGTGTGTAAGTGTTGGTATGTTTATTAATTAGGCCCGTGATTTCATGCTCACGTCAATAACTCTACTCGAGCCGCACAAAAAATGAAAAACGAATAGCGCTAAGCAAAACGGCTGCGTTTGATTAGGTGACACAGATTTTTTTCGAAATCAGTTAATAGGGACGTTTATGTTCGGCTTTATATATTAGTTTTTGTAGATTATGACACCCCTTTAGATTATACATAGTTATGAGTGCGCGAGAGAGATAGAGAGAGACTACTACCAATCTCTAAATTCCAACATAGAAAAGTCTGGCAACTCGTTATTGGCACAAACTTGTTTACGTTATCGGGCTATCAACGTACGCGTGTATGCCTGAACTCGTCGTGTATCAAAGTAAAGCCTTGCAAAAACTAGTATTTTTTCTCTCTCAGTGGCGGCGTGATCTAGGGTACTAGTGCACTAGTCATGGTTGTCATCCACCGGGGTGTCGCCGGTTCGATACCTGTTGTTGATCGAATTATCTTTGAGCGATGCTCATTAAGCATAAATGATATAAACCATACCGCTGAGAGTCAGCAGTCATCCTGCCACAAGGACTGTTGGGCAAACCCTAGATATCTTAATGGGTCCGGCTCCCGGTGCATTGAAGATATACCTCAGGTGAAGTTCCAAGCCCTTAGGGGACGGAGGATAGTCTAGAATTAAAAACAACCTCCTTAAAAAATTGTTTTTAATGCTGCTGTTGGAAGAATTACGGCTTACTACTACTACTACAACACGTCAGGCAGACCGCAGTTATCAAACAGATCGACCGGCTGTAGACCGGCTTATGGAGTGCGGAGGTCGAAGCCGCTATTCCGCTCGACGGGGTGGGCCATGCGGGTGCTCTCCGATCCGATTAGAGGCGGGCGCTTCATTCACCGGCGTTGTCGTGTGACATTGATGCTGGTGCCTCACGTAACCACCCTCGTTACACGCGCAGTTTTCATTACTTCCCGCGCCATCACAATGAGACAACCCCCTGCAAGAGGTACTACATTACGATATACAACTGCCAATAATTTCCATCGGGGCTACTTCTTTCGCTTTATCTCGCTGACTACTACTAATACTAATACTACTATTTTTACTACGATTACTACTGTTACTATTACTACGTACTTTTCAGTCACAGGATAGAACTGCTGTCGCTGTGAATTAATTAAAAACGAAGAAACAAACGCAAAGATTCCTTCGAGAAAGAAGCACACAAATGTCGAAAGCATGAGGTTGAAAAAACGATTTACGACCTGTGCCGGTGCTTTTTTTTTTATCGTACCTAAATATATACGTACATATATGTGTAGGTATATATACACCTAACACAATATATTTATATTTATTTAAGTTAGACAGTCTGTCTGTGTATATATATACAGACTGTCTAAATTCTAGCCAAATTTGAGGAATTATTAAACCTACTTACCTTTTTCCCAATGAAATGAAAGGAGCAAAAATCTTGTTTAAAAATGACGGTGGAGTCAGTATACTTGCGTATATCGTTATGGCTAACCAGACAAAACTTTACAAAATGTGCGACAGCAGGAAATTTTGTAGAGAAACCGAACATACCGGCATGTTCGCAAGAATATTTCATCATCAAAAAGACCCTCCTAGTTGGCTAGTGAGAGAACAATAGTTGTATTGAGAACAATTTGCAGACATCTCGAACTTTTAATGCCTCATTTTTAAGCTTCCTTTCTAATTCCCAGTCCCCAGTTCCACTTAAACGAGCACACTCTCTAACTAAATAACCCATCGATTTCTCTTCTTTCGTGCATAGCCGATAAATGGTTGTCTCTAACTCCTCGCAACAGGCCCGCTGCATTCTCGAGTCTAACAAACCTGTTGACGCACCTGCTAACAGCTCGCTGCCTCATGGATCATCGTGTAATTATTCTAATTCATCTTTTTCTGCCTTCACATTCCAGTATATTTCCTGAAGACAAGATTAGATTCGAAGTAATACCCGCCATCTATATGTGCATGTTGCCGTTACACTACTTTTTATTTGCCTATTTTACTCATATTGACTTTGTATCTCTGTAGCTTCTTGACTTGTTGTCCACAATTAATTCTCCAATTCTACTATAATACTTCATGTTACATGCTACTTTCTTTTCGATAAATTTCGACATTCCTCATCTCCTTCAGAAAACTTCCTGCTAGAGTGCAAACGACACCCAATAAAAATCTAATAACTTCCCTATGTATCTTTTCTACTTTTTCCATCAGCCCGAACTATATACTTTTTTACTTTACTTACAAAAAGTTCGCGCTTGCAAATGTTAACCGGCACATACATTGCCCTGCAAACGTCCCGTGTAATCACATATCTATTGAACCCCCACACACTTTTATACCGTGACTTGTTTCGAACCCTTTTTCCGCCATGAACTTTTATTTCTGGTCACTGTATCGTAGGTTTTTTTTAGATTGAAAAACAATACGATCCCGCATTCCGATTTTAATAAGGCAATAACAAATAGAATTGTCCATATTTCCGTTCCCAAATTTTACTATTCGATTGTAACATACTCTGTACACAGCTCTTACGAATCGCCATAAAAATACGATGAGTAATTGCGGTCATAGCTATCGGCCGCCTATGTTTTTAATTATCTTTATCGACGCCACCTTTTTGGCAATGATTCCCCGTCTAACAACTTTCTGGAAAGATGTGATTAAAAACTTTGGACAAATAATTTATATATTCCCTTCCAGCGCTTTTGCTACCCGCGTACCTCTTTCCTTCTCATTATCCTAATAGTCCGTTGTATATATATATATATATATATATATATATATATATATATATATATACATACAGTTATGTATTTGGAGAGCTTTGCGCTATTTAAATGCATATATAATGTTTGTGTAAGACTCTGACATTAAGGCATCTAAAATAAATGCTGCAGAATTTAAAATACGACTTACTTTTCAAGAGCAGCTAAAAGATAAATATCACTACCCACAAAGCACGAGTATTTCTATGCTTGATGAGTGTTTAATTCTGCTATTATACGTCTGCATTTCAAGATGCCATATAATTTTCAATGCATTATTGCCAACATATACAATTTGAACACGTCAGCGACCATCCCACCGGGCAGAAGAGTTCGTATAATGCCGATGCGTCTGGCAGCTCGTTGCGTGATATTTAGCGCACGTCTGTAAGGCAAAGTGGCAATGGCATTGATCGCCCACCTGGTAAAATCCTTGGCTCGAGCACACGTCAAGCGATAGTGGCCATGCACAATGTACTTTGTGTACACGTGCCGACTAGTGCATTTCATTCAATCCCAGAGCCTCTTGTCGAGGGACACACCCAACTGAACTACGTTTGTTGAGGGTTTGATCACTTTCCCTGTCGCTCCAACAAAAATTGTCGAAGTTATCCCGCAGTATGTAGAACCTAATATAGTAACTTGTAATAGGCAGCTGAAAACATTGCAGCATCACGTGACGAATCATCAACAGGGCAGACGCTCAAAGTTACGAATTGTTAGCAACCAGCTCGTCTACAACGTCATAAATGGTGAATTGTTAGGAGACTCGTAGAGGTAAAATATCCCCACCCCACAATTTCCAAAGTAATAAATTAGTCTAAAATTTTCGACCTTGAGTCGCCAATCGCAGACGCAGGCTTCGACCAATCAGCTAGTCAACTTCACTGCATATAGAAGCTAAAACACGCTGACTGGAAAAGCATATGCATTGGAGCGGGTCAGCTCAGCCATTCTAGGGAGCTGTCTGCCTAGTCTATCAGTGTACGTAATACTTTCCTAAGCAATAATATGGCGTATTGCTATGCTAGGGAACCCGTTGTAACTCCTCGAAACGACATCGGAGGCACGACGCAGCCGATCTCCACTTAAGCAAGGATTTCCATATAGGCTTCCACACGGATATTAAATCGTGTTTCGCAAACGCCGATTTCCATAGCTGGGCCGATTTTAGGCAGTTCAGTGTCATCAGTTATTGCAGTGGTGGTGGCAGAATCAGACAATCGAGCCTAACAAAGAGCAATTAGATTAAAGTATTTTTTTAAAAATAAAAATACTTTTTAAGGAGGTTGTTTTAAATGCTAGGCTATCCTCTATCAACCCCTACGGACTTGACATCACCATGAGGCGTATCTTTCATGAGGGCCAGACAATCGGACAGCCAGTTTATCATTAGCATCGCTTAAAGAAAATTCGACCAACAACCGAGATCGAACCGGCGGCACCCCATGACTAGCGCCCTAAACCACGTCGTTAGCACTTAGGGCAATCTATCACGCGCGAACACACGCACTCTGAACACGCACTGAGAACGCCGACGTCAACTGTTCACAGCGCACTCATCAAGCTTTGCCTTCATTGAGTACCATGAGTAGAACGAAGTATGCATATTAAGAAGCGAGAGGAGGAGAAGTAGAAGAACTGAAGGAGAGAAGGGACGCCCCACGCGCGTCAGGCAAAACACAACAAAAGGCGGACGCAGAGACAGAGGGTAGGAGAAAGAGTCTTTCTTTAGCTATCTGAGGTTTTGACCTTAGACTGCTTTGACCACTTGAAGGAGCTAACGTACCATCTACCGAAATCGCCTACGTCAACGAGATGTCGGCGCAATGATGTGATCGCTCAGACTAATCCCCCTACAACCGGGACTTCTAGTACATTCTGTATTGTCAGTATGTGGGCGGAATGTGGCCAGCCATTAACAGATCTAAACCGGATTTAGATCTTTTCAAAAGCCAACGACATGAGTTTTGCGCTCGCTCTTAGAAATTTAGAATGTATGTTGTGACGTGTGGGCACAGAACTGTCCAAATAAAGAATACACGTTACATAATTGATCACATTCACAAACATGCGGAGGAAGTTGAACTCATGCACGTAGAAGAGTCGTTTTAGAAACATTGGTCTGCTTCTCAAAATACAATCTGTGCATTGTATGAACAAATGGCAGTTATGGCCAATTCACACTACGCCCACAAACGCAAAGGCCCACATAGAAACATCCCTACAAGCACTTCAGCTGCCGTATTTCGATATCATTAAATCAGGGCTTAGACCGCTGCTCAGTGGTTGATACGACAAATGTTAATTGTTATATATATATAAAAAAAAAATATATATATGCTACTTTTTCTCACACGTCAGCCGGTGCCACACTGACCAGCGTTGGCTGTCTTGTTAGCGTCAGAGTTGCGGTCTAAGCACTGATCCTTCCCCGATGATATCGAAGAGAAGCAGCTTAAGTGCTCGTGGGCCACCGGTAAAGCCTTAGTCATCAGTATCGTCCACGTTACCCGCCTCGTTCTCAGCGACGTTGGATGCTAGAGATTTAGACGCGAACTCCCTCGCTTCGAGAGTGTTGTTGTTGTTGTTGTTGTTGTTGTTGCTGTTGTTGCTGTTGTTGTTGTGAAGCCATCGACTGATGGTCTGGTTGGCTTCGAGTGAGCCTCCGTCTTCAACGGCCCAAAGTGCTGTTTGGGGTTCGTTCCGACGTCGCCGTAGACGCAGGCTGTGGGCCTATATGAATCGACTGGCGCCAGTCAATTCGTCTCTCTGCGCTAATGAATGAACAGACGAACGAGGTCAGCTGTGGTGTGGCTGGTTTAGCGGCAGAAAGACCAACACGACCGACAGACAGACAGAGAGTTAACTGAAGACTGCGAGCCCCTCAGTGTTGCGCCTCCGCGTATTGTACGCACCGCCCCTACTGGAGGCTTCCCGCTACAAATACTGCAACTGCTACTGTTGCTACTGGGACTACAATCGGACCGGTACTGTTCACATGCAATCTCGTTCTGCCAGGTTTCAGGGCAACAAAACTAGAAGTAAGCCTAGAGAGGGCCCAGCCACTTGCTACCAGACAAGTGGTACGTGTTCACTTGCCTCTGCTTCGTCCGAAATAGATCTTAACACGATTAGCTTTGTCTTGATTGACAGGAATAACACGCCACCTCTCGCATTCGAAACTTCCAGGAATTGTGGCGAAATCTTCTTAGATCAACGACACTATATATATATATTTATATATATATATATATATATATATATATATATATATATACATACATATATGTATATATACATATATGTATATATATATATATATATATAGGATACCCTTTTATCTGCAGTACGTTATACATACAGTTCGCAGAAAGCTGATACACTTAACGCCCGTCCGGATCCTCAGACACATACCTCGGTTTTCGGCCTATTCACTCACGTCGATGCAACGCAGTGGGCAACTATAACACTAATGCCGTAATAGAGGCGGTGGTTTTCCTATTGCTGGCAATGAAATAGGTCGATCGATATGCTTAACCTGACACGTAGTACAACCAGTGACGGCATTCAAAGGATAATTGTCGTGTAAAAAAGAGGGAAACACCCACAGCTCTTACTATGGAGCGAAAGTGTTTATATTGTTTGCCCATCCACACACACAATGCGTCAATGTTTTCCCAACCCTCTTAGGCAGGACTTGTTGGTACAATCTGATTGTAGCATTATGACCGTGCCTCTCCCCAGAATGAGCAGAAGGGCAAGTTTCTACCGAAACTTATGGGCCGCCAGCAAGGGTTGATGAAACAACTCGATCGTAGTCGAGTTGTTACAGTCTTCCAGAAAACGAGAAAATCAAGAGAACGTGTTAACGCCATTGCAGTCATCACTGTAGCCCCGAACGCAAAATGTCCTGTAATACTAATAGCCTATACTACATGCAATACTAGACCTAAACAACCTGAGGCAGGTCAACAACTGTATCTCTAAAGGCAGTGCTATGTAACTACCGTCTAACGAAGAGATTATCATTGTTCAGATAAACTGTGGTAGGCTGCAGCAGCCGCAACAGAAGAATAGCGAATACCATTGTCTTCTCGGCTTTTTCGTGTTTGCAGTTTCTTGGATCCCGATGCTGACCTTAATTTCTGTCAGCTAGCTTTCAGAAGACATCGAGTAAGCTAGAATCGTCTCCACTGGCAGATAGCGTCATCTTCATTGATGCGTTGTCTGCTGATGCATGTCGGTCCCACAACAGCCGTGCCCAAGAATCGGGCTGCGTACATCCCTAAGGAGTGTCTATAGAAGGTACTGAACATTTCGAACAGAATATTTCAATCTGTTTGGCGAACCCCGTAATAGATGTTCAAAAACAGCAGCGCTCGGCGAAAAATGCGTAGTTTGTCACAGGATGAAAAAAGGCTGGCTCATCGGAGGGTCTTTCTGGCTCGAGCGTTTCTGATCAAATTCGATGAGGGCCGGTTTGACGAAGGCTGGTTTTGTTGATGGTCGTCATCTTCCTCCGCCGAAGTAAAACTGTGGCGATGATCGTTTTCGACAGAAGAGCTCTAAAGATAGGTGATGAGTCTCTCCACCGTGACGCGCCAGCTCACCGAGCTAAAAACACTGAGGCTTTTCTCGCCCTATCTGAAGTAAAATTGGTAGATCATCCCAGCTGATTCATCAAACACTGTGCTATTTCATCTTCTTTCTGCAAAAAAATTGGAAAAATTCTGCAAAAAAATTCTACACAAAAAATGGTACGTTTTAATTCACGCGCGTGGGCGTGCTTGAAGCCGTCGAGGTAGAGCTGGACAACTTGAAAAACAAATTCATGGTTGCATGAGTCCGCCGCTTCAAGAAATGTGTAGAAATTGCTGGAAAATAGGTCAGAACCTATATAGCAATTCTACTTTCAGACAAAATTTAATAAATCAATCTATACTTTATCAAAGAGATTTCAAGAACGTTGTCAGGCCCTTAAGTACGTGTAAGCGTGCGTACGCGAGTTCAGCCTATTGAATCTACCTAATGATGGTGATTGGTAAGGTTCTAAAAACGAACCTGATTTTATTTTACCGCTATATTCATTGTTTCTTGTTGAAGTGAACGCTTGTATACAATGTATATACTACGCTACGCGGGTCACGTATCTCTATTTTTTTTACGAATAGGGCTACCCAGCAATAGCTCGCTTCCATACATATTAACCTGTTTTTGTTGTGGCTCTCATGTTCAAATCACTTTTCGCCGCAGATAAGTACAAATAGGCGACTACTCTTTTGGAATGGCTGGTGGATTGAAAATCTTTGCAAACGCTCTCTTAAAATAATTGGACCTAAATGCGCACTAGCCTCGTAGTGTTGATACAACAAATCTCACGCTTGCGTTGTGTTCCGCCTTTGGTTGCATAAGTAAGCCTTATCTTAAATACCGCTTAGGCGGCTGACGCACCGTTTGAAACGGCCGTTGGTTAGCAAAAACAATCGCAAGTTCGAGCCCCGGCCTTGCTAATTGTATTTGTTGAACGTAGTTGTCATTGCCCTGCTGCTATATGTACATATACCTCTGCTGGAGAAGCCTATTTACGTCCAGTAACGAGAACGCGATGACGATAGATGCATTTAGACGATATCGTGCCATAGGCAACTTAGCCCATTACGAACGTAAATAACTATAATTATTGCGATCATATTACTAATATACTAATATTAGTGGTGTGATTTGTGCACACGTGCATCGCCAATGTTTTACATCGTAATCGCTGCCTGCATAGACAGGCTTTATTATAATTACAAGCGATTGATTGTTTTAGGTGGTTGTGATTCGTTAAAAGTACATCCTATTATGTAGAAACGACTTCCCTCGTTACAGTTAGACCACTAAGTATTTGTTAATATTATATATATATATATATATATATATATATATATGTATATATATATATATATATATATATATATATATATATATATATATATGCATATATGATATTTATAATAAAGAATACAAGAGATGTAAATGTAGCATAAATAATATATAAAGAGATGTATATGTATATATATATATATATACATATACATCTCTTTATATATTATTTATGCTACATTTACATCTCTTGTATTCTTTATTATATATAGAAACGACTTCCCTCGTTACAGTTAGACCACTAAGTATTTGTTAATATTATATATATATATATATATATATATATATATATATATATATATATATATGTATATATATATATATATATATATATATATATATATATATATATGCATATATGATATTTATAATAAAGAATACAAGAGATGTAAATGTAGCATAAATAATATATAAAGAGATGTATATGTATATATATATATATATATATATAAGATTATGTTTATATATATATATATATATAAACATAATATTATATATATACATCTCTTTATATATTATTTATGCTACATTTACATCTCTTATATTCTTTATTATAAATATCATATATGCATTTCTCAACTTACTGTGCTGATTTATTTGTATAATAATATTAGCACGAGCTGTCCTCCATATATCAAGGGGATAGGGTAATACAGTCATTTGAAGCTGTAGGAATATTCGACCACCTGCCATAAAGATTGGTGTTTTCCAGCACTCAAGGTTGCCGCAGGGGTCATCGTAGTTAAAAAATTGACATTCATCTACATGAATATTTAACGACACGTTACAATTCAAGGTGCGGTGGCCAAGGACTTCAGGGTGCGGCAAGACTTTGCGCATTTTATACGCGCTCGGTAGGAGCTTGCCAATAAAAAATAAAAAAAATAAAGCAACAATAAAAAAAAAATAAGGGCTCTGCAATATATACAATGATAAGCCCACAGCCAAACGAAACTTGATAAAAGTTATTAAAGGTAGCAACAAGAATGAGAATAACACGAGGATAAAGTGGTTAAAGTGGTTGCGATATGTTAAAAGTAGATCATTTGATTTAGAAACGATTTCTCTCAATAGAATAGTCAGACCACTAAGTTTTTGTTCATATAATATTATATATTTTATATATACCACTAGTTTTTATATTATATATGCTACATATACATCTCTTATATTCTCTATTATAAATATTGTATATACATTTTTTCTATAAGATAACAATACATTTAGCTGAGGTCGTCCATATTCTATTCAAATTATAGTATGTAGAACTACAAAAATAATCGGCTTTAAAGAAATCGTTGTCCCATGTATGTATATTTAACAGTTTAATCGTATTGTATAACTTGAGGTAAATATTCTATATATATATATATATATATATATATATATATATTTTATATATATATAATTTTATTATGATTTATTAATCATTTACAAGACGTTTGCACACTCGGCAGTGCTCGCCATATATATATATATATATATATACTGTCAGCTCTCTTATGCATGCATGCGCTGTGCGTTGTCAGCAGCACGACATCAAGTCCGTCCAGAATCGCAGGCCCTGGGGGTCCTGCAGGTCTACCGTGGCCACGAGTCACCACACCCTTCCTGGTAAACTGGAGCCTTTTCCCATAAGATATTAAGCAGATCGAGTAGACAAAAAGAGAGAGAGCGCGCGTAGAGATGAATAGAGAGATTAAGGGTGCGATACAAATATAGGAGACGCAGAACAGACAGAGAGAGAGAGAGAGAGAGAGAGAGAGAGAAACGAAGCCTCGCTGCCTTTTTTGCCTTGGCAGTCATCAAGTGCGGCATACTGAATACCACGACAAGTCCCGCTTACGCCCTGTTTAGGTGGCCGTCACAGGCCAAATTCGCTCAACTGTTTCAAAAGAATGACAGCTTAGGCGCGATGAACGCGGGAATGTCGGAGAGCGGCGGAGGAGTGGGGGGTATGTATAGCTGGGGCTAGATTCGCCGCAGATGTAGGCCAAGCATGCGCGTCCTCAGCTGGTTGAGTCTGACGCGCTGACATAGTGGTTGGAGATCGACCAGACCGACGGCGAATATTGACGTATGGCGTCGTTGTGCGGCTGACAAAAGCCTCGTTGATGGCGGAATGGCTGCGCAAAACTGATCTTGTCCTCAGGGTGGGGTCTTCAGTAGCAACTGTCAACTGGTTGGCAGCTGATTGGCGGATCGAGTGCTCGTTCCTCCGTTCGCCCCCCCCCCCCGCGCTCAGAATGTCGGTGTCATCATTATTCAGGCGTCAACGTTCAACAACATTGGACGCGTGACATGCAGTATATCCTTGAAGGTAGTTGAGCCGTGCGTTATTTTTTGGACGAAAGTGGGTCGGCCGACCAGCTCACTGCGTACTGTACGTTGATGCATGCAGGTAAACCAAAACTTCGGTGGGTTTTGGAAATGCCAAAATCGCACAAGTTACATCGCTTGCCGAATGTTTAAAACACTTGACGACGCGGTACCCGCGGTAACGGGCGCCCTTATGCCGCATATATATATATATATATATATATATATATTTATATATATACATACATACATGCCGTTTAAGTTAGGCGACAATATCTGATGATGTGGCGTGTTTTTAAACCAGTACCTAAATAGTAATAAATATATTTTTGACGTATATCGATCCAGTAAGCAAGTCAATACTGTCATGCCGATATTTGTTAGATTCTCGCTATTTGTCCATAACCTCACTCAGCGCAGTCAGTGCAAAAGGCTTTAACAACAATTGATTTGGCTTAACTGTGGTGACTCATGTGTAGGGTCCACTATGGTTGGTGTGAACGTTAGTTCCGTATAAAACGAAATTAAATATAACTCCATATAGCCAACGAGCGCGTATTTCCAAACATACACTCAATAGGTCAGACCGCTAATTTTAATGGATGACCATATATATATATATATATATATATGAGGTGGATCAAAAAGTTTGCATGTATTGCCCCACGAATCAAGACTTCTAAGATTAACTTCGGACGTTGAAGAGTGCAATCACGCTTTTGAGGAAGGGTAGGCGCGTCCCTGGTTTACGACAACGTAGACGATTCAAAACTCTGCCGGAGTATCGCGTCGGAGCACACTCCTACGCTGATTATCTCGAAGTTATTTCCAACGGTGGAGCAAGTTGTACCTTCAGGCCGATTCGGGTTCAGGAAGAGTTGAGGTACACAGGACGCAGGTTCTCTTCTACGAGTGCTTTCGAGCTTCCTTCTTGAAGATCGCCGTAAAGTAAAGGAGCGAGGGCACCTTGCAACTGAGGTGTAATGTAAGAGGTCTTTAAGAGGACCCTCTCAGCTGCGTGGCTTTTTCCTATCTCATTGAAGACCTAGCCCCCCATATGCGAAAGAAACGCCGTCGTCATGTATACGGATGACATAGTAAAGTGAATCACCAGGACCGCAGTGCCATTTGTCAAATTGTCGACGATGTTGAAACTCGTCTTCATTGCAAGGTCCTGCAAATAAATTCGCGGAAATCGAAAGCATTTAAGTTTCGCCGCGGGGGCGATTGGCTGCAGCGGACTTTATACCCTGTTGTGGCTAACCACTAATTTTTGTCAACTTTTTCACGTATTGGATCTGAGACTACACTATATGGAAACGACCTTTGCCCAGCACGTCGGCAACAGGCTTCGGGTCTCTATTTACACAGAGATAGGAGACCTCCCAATACTGTGAGTGCGGCAATGCGTCTTTTTCTAACCTTTTCGAAAAGTCTAAGGGTGTTGAATCGCACAATCTTGAAGGTCAGTGAATGCCCCCGTTACGCGAGGTTACCTGTCCCACACGTTTCACCCTCAAAAAGGCTTAATTGTCTGGCTGGCTGTGTGGAATTCAGTTGCATCTATTTTGTCTGAGTTCTGCTGAAGATAATTGAGAATCATGCTGCGATAGCGCTTGCCATTCACCATAAAGTCGAAACGTAATCTCCAATCCAATGAATCTCTCCTTGGACCAGTAGCCACCCCAGACTCTCACACATGACACATATAACGGCTCTTCGTGAATCATGTGAGAGTTCTCGATCGTCCAGATGTAACAGTTTTGTTTATTCAACGTTCCACTCAGATATAATTTAATTCAATTAAACGCATCTTTATTTTGTCAAAGCGGATCATGTTTTGGCAGTCTGTTTTAATGAGATGGTGTTATCGCTTCTTAGATTATTTACACGAATGCTATACTAGTTTGATACATTTGATGATTTTATAATCCGATTGTACATGCGATAGATAGTCCGCTCTGAACTGCAGTTCCCAAATTGAACTTGTCTAAATAACGCCGCCAGACCTCGCAACAATACGTAACACTAAACTATTATGAAGCCTTATGAAAAAACTGTTATTAATTATTATAAAACAGCGACATGCTGTATTACATAAAAGGCAAGATTGTCGGATTACTTGTGTGATATGAGTGCTAAAATCCAGTTCCGGTGTCACCGTAACCCCGTGGTTCCTAATGCTAGTTAAAATAGGGAAAGCCTCTCCAAGCAGCATCTAATTATAGGCTCCCTTTTTTAAAAAATTGCACGTTTCGGCACTGATATAAGTATTTCGTTATCCACACACCATTTAGAAACTGCCTCAATCGCACTCTGTAATATCTGTCTTTCATTAGCAGTGTTAAAAGGTCCGTAAAGTTTCACGTTATCAGCATAAAGCTTATAGGTTATCAAATCGGGGATAACGTTTTTAAAATCTAACATAAATATGCAAAACAAAAGTAGTCCGAGGCTTGATCCCTGAGGAACGGCAGAAGGGCGCACAGCTGATTCACTAAAGTTTTTGTTTACGCGAACGCAGAACTCTCTATAACTAACAGTCCATGACAATGAGCAAGTATCCATTCAAGTACCTAAGTTTCTGTACAAGCTTCACATAATTTACTCTATCAAATTCTTTAAAGAAATTAAAATATGCACAATCGAAGCGTGTTCGAAATCGAAATATACACAATAGAAGCGTGTTTCAAAAATTTTGAACGCTAAAACTTTGCATCTGTTGAATTGCATTCTACGTTAGCTCAGAACAGAAAACATGTATTACTATATATATATAAGCGTAATGTATTTAGTACAATTAATTCATTTACAATTCGAATAGCTGAGGAGGGTACACATGCACATGTATAACAGTTATATAAATATTTACACGTGTATGCTTGCAGGTCAAAACATTAGCTGCTGTTTACGCGTTGTTACCTGCGGCAAAAATCTTCTTGTAATGCGTAATGAATAAACGTAATGTGTATCGATGAAAGCTATATAGTAGCTGTTGTTATTAACAATCAAGTTTCGTATACTGCCCTGCATGAAATTAGACGCTGTTTGTTATTTGATTGGTTGGTATGGTTGCAGCCGTTTTAACTAACATAGTGTGCGTGTTTAACGTTGTTGTAGTGTTTAAAAAATGAAGTTGTCGTTGCTGCTTTTCCCTAATGATTCTCCTCATAGTGTCCTGTCATTAGTGGTGTTGTCACTAATGGGATGGCTCTGCCAGTCGTAATGCTGCAGTTAGCCGCTCTCGGGGTTGCTGTTTCTGGTATCACTGTCTATGATATGTCTATGATATGTCTACGATATGCTGTCACTAGTGGGTCAAGCATATCATCACTGCGTGCTGATAACCAAGCCCCTACTAGTTAACGCGCGTGCTTAGTTTCTCGCGCGCTAGCGAGTCGGATTTGGCGTGCCTGGCTGACGAACACTTTCATCGTTTGGCCGACAATGGACGAGCTGAGCATTGACTAAGTGGACGAACAAAACAAACAGATTAATTAATGACTACCGGATAATGAAGAAAGAATGTATGTAATGGCATTAGCCGCGCTGACAGCGCTTGGCCAACGCTACAGTACACGCCGATACATGGCGACAAATGCGAAAGAGTATCATCACGTGTATCATCGTTCTCATCATGGCCGATCACCATCCTTAATAACGCCTTTTCTGCTTCCTTCTCACAACCCACCAGCAATGCAACAATGCCCCGCACACGGCAACAACGACTACCTCGCCCCATCTTACACATGGAGATAGGAATTTTGAACAGCGGTTGATTCATACGTTGACTCATTCCACTCTTACTGTAATTCTGCATTTATTCATTCAAGCTGCACTGCTTGAACTGCACGGTACCACGGTGTGGCTTGGCTGCGTTGTTAAGATTTGCGATGAGCTTTGCCATTAGCGCGGTTGTTTTGTGTTGACACCGCTATTGTTGTTGCTGTTGTTGTTCTGGCTATAATTGTTGTTGTTATTGTTGTTGTGCTGGTTATATTTGTTGTTGTTGTTGTGCTGGTATAATTGTTGTTGTTGGTGTTGCTGCTGTTGTTGTTGTTGCTGTTGTTGTTCTTGCTATTGTTGTTCTGTTGCTATAATTGTTGGAGTGGTTACCGTCATTGTTGTCGCTTTTCTTCTCATCGTCACTACCGTTGCAGGAGGACACAGGAGGGGAAAAAGCTTACCACAGATGATAACAGGCCGTTATAAAATGGCTACCTGACATCGCACCCTATCGGGAGTGACGACGGCCCACAGAAGGCCTTCACACAACGACGTGTCAAAGGAACAGCCGCCGTGCAGGCAAAGTTGGCGCGTCGTGGCAGTCGACTATGATGCAGCCTTTTGAACGAACGCGCTTAGAACATGCTGGTTGTTTTCGCCGCTCCGCTCCTAAAGGGGCTTTACTTGAATCTCTCTCACTACCCTACTTCCAGGGGCAGGGCAAACATGATTACGATCGCTTTATGATTATAGTGATTACGATGTTTATTCTTATTATTACTACTACTACTACTACTCTAGTTAGAATTCATTGTGTGGAGAACCGCCAAAGCAGCATTTGTAATAGACTGCCCGGTCTAGTTTTGTGTGATGAAGCTTAGCGATATAATAGCTATTATAATAAGATTTTCAGCTGAGATGGCTACAGTTTTGATCTCGTATAGAGTGTGAGCACTGAAAACATATATATATATATATATATAAATATAATCCTATACATACATATGTGGGTGCATTGATAAACGCAGAATTTTAAGTGACATCATTTTCTATGTACGTATATAGATGGTGGGCTTAAAGTTACACAAAGCGGGAATCCTCACCTGATTGAAAATGTCGTAAAAACGGTCAAAGGGAAATGCAGTTTTCCCCTGAGCGAAAGACCCCATGGGGAATCCCGCACACTTCCTTACATCATTGAACATCATTGGCCACCGCTCGTGGTTAACGTGCGTCGTACTCTATGCGCTCGTCTATTGGCTCGTTTATTCGTCCCAACCGTGAAACGGTGCTCATACATATGTAGATATGAATATATGTTCATACATATATTCATTCACCAATTGCTCGCCTTGGACCCTTACTGGTTGCTATACTGCTACGTACAGCATTGTACAACTGAACATTTGGATCTATCGCGGAGTTCACCGTCGAAGTAGATTATATATATATATATATTGTATATATATATATGTATATATATACATATAAGAGGACTGCTATAACCGAACACTCTGAATAAGTGGACTTGATTATTATCGACAGACCTTAAGGAAAGTTGTACCAAACATATTTATACATGATAGCAAACGTTGAGAGGTGTGTGACAACAATGTTATCTTTCTCTTGCCAACTCTGCTATTGAACCAACCGCGGGCTATTGTGCGGCATCTATCGTGGGGCTCGAGGTAACCATCAATCTAACACAGAGCGTGGCAAGCACCACCATATTATTTTGTCCTGCTCTATCTCCGCTAAGTGTAATCATTAATTGTCCTAATTTTGTAAATATGCGAATTTCTATGTTTTAGTCATGGTCCCACTGCCTGCATTATATGTACATGTTGTATATGTTTCGAACGCTATTGCTGTTTAAGCCTCACTGCGCCTGCAGTTCTGCTGTCAGTAGAGAATTCCCCTAAAAAAATTCAACAATGTTATTGACTCTCATCTCCTTTGAACGAGGCCGGAACCTCATATG
The DNA here is from genome assembly GCA_003439945.1 of Dermanyssus gallinae. Lineage (NCBI taxonomy): Eukaryota > Metazoa > Arthropoda > Arachnida > Mesostigmata > Dermanyssidae > Dermanyssus > Dermanyssus gallinae. The sequence goes on along the minus strand of QVRM01005378.1, from coordinate 1,047,346 downwards.
GGGCGCTACCGTAACCGGCTCACTTTCATCCGCAATGGTCGGTTTTGGTTCACTTCACGGGCCCCCTGACTGAGAGACTACTTCATAAATTGGACAAATGATTAAAGATAACTACTAAGGACAAAAGAGTTGCACAATTCCTACGCTAGAGACTTTCCATTAACGTCCAGCACGATCTCAATTCTGGGATCGCTTGCCGCATGGTGCAGATCAGGGCTGTTCTAGACTGAAAATTAACACACTCACTTACACAATATTGTAATATGAATTAGTAAATAAAAAAGCAGCTTAGGTGATGAATATATAAAATCTGCACAAACACTCTCTGCATCTGGAACCGTATTAGTTCACACTATGTTGCTGACTTTTATACGCACACTTTATGTGTGTATGTTTAAAGTGCGCTTTACTTATAATTTCCTCTGTGTACATAGTTTTGGTCGTATAGTTTATAACGCCAGCCATACTGGCCACGGTGGAATGTACCAAATGGAAGCACTTCTAGCCCGAACCAAACTTAAGTTCCCAACTGGCCCCAAAAATCCTCTAACCTATCACATCTTCCACAGACGTCAAAACTGCGGTCTACACTTTCCAAAAATCTTATCGAACGATCTCTAGTTTCGCACCATAGTGAGAAGTTAGCGGTTACTTAAAGTAGGCGCAACATTCACCCGATCTAGAGGATTATGTGTACAACAGCAAACTTATCCAAATAAGCTAAACAAATGCAGGCCAGCTTTAATCAATGATAAATGAATATAAAAAAAATTCCACCTATAATTTACCAAACGATTCATATTTTACTTATATTTAAACAGAGCAGTTTTCAACACGGCACTTAAATAACAATACTTTTTCTAGATTTTTTTTTGATGGAGGAGGGTTAAATACTTTTACGTACTATTGCTGCGAGTAGAAAAGGAGAAGGTCCCAATTCCTATCTCGAGTAGTGTGGGACTCGATCCCAGCGGATGGAAAATTTTGCTCTCCTGAGCCTTCCTAAAGCTCCTTTCTCTTTCAGCACCACCGTAGCCATAGCTACTCCTAGCTTCCATCCTGAAGTCGTGCCGCATATGTAGTCTACGAACTCCTTAAGGGTTCCTCTGGGGGGATCGGGAATGTTTGCTCCTCTTCCGTCTCCCTCAATAATCCATTTGTTTCTGAGTTTTGCAACTGCTGTGGCTCTAGCCTGTTTCAGTACCTGGCACTTTAGGAGAGTGTGGGTCGTACCATCCTCTGTTCCCTATTGGCAGTAAACACAGCTCGCTGAGGGAGCTTTTCCAATTTGAAAGAGGTATGTCTGGAAGTCCCCATGTCCCGTAAGGATCTGCGTGAGGTAATGGTTTAGTTCTCCATCCGGTCGTTCAATCAATTTTTTGAAGTTTGGGATGAGGGATCGGAGAGTGTGCCCCGGTGCTCCAGAAGGAATGGAGTCCCATTTGGCTTGCCATGCTTCCATTGCTTTCTGTCGCTCTACTTCCTTACTGCTCGAGTTGTTGTCCCAGAGCTCTCGCCCTTTCTCCACGTTCAGGTCCCAAAGAAGAGCTCCTGCCAGCACGAGAGCAGAGTTTGTGCTAACCGTACGATACGCCTGGGTAATCCTGAGGGCCGCCACTCTCTGAGTGCCTCCAAGGATCCCTCTCGCTTTCTTTGTTTTCAAAGAAGCCTTGAGCCAGACTGGGGACCCGAATAGCGCTATAGATTCGGGCACTGACATTAGCAACCTGCGCATGCATTCTCTTGGTACGTGAATGTTTGGCAGAATTCTTGCACTTGAATTAGCCGCCTTGGCCGCCTTTGCCGAGGATATCTTCAGGTGGCTAAGGACCGTAAGGCTCTTGTCCAAGCGGATTCCCAAGTTCCGGGCCTCCTTGACCAGCTTTATTTGCTGTCCTGCCAGGTATAGTCTGATAAGACCCACCTTCTTCCGTCCCGTTAGCAGTATGGCCTCGCTTTTCTCCGGAGCAATTGCAAGCCGACTTCGTCCATCTACCTCCTCGTAGACTCTAGTGTTTTATTAGCGTTAAGTTCCAATTCTTCTGCAGTCTTTGCCTGAACTGTGATGGCCAGATCATCCGCGTATGCGATCATCTCTACCCCTTGTATAAGGTTATCCTGGCGGAGTACGTCATCGTACGCTAGTTTCCACAGCAAAGGACCCAGGATCGAGCCCTGCGGAACTCCTGCTGTCATTGATATTTCTACTTCACAGTTGAAAACACTTCGGTCCTCCAAATATCGTGAAATGACCTGGACGAGATAACGTGGGACCTTTTTCCTTACTAGCGTGTCCAGTATTGTTCTCCACGAGAGGCTGTTAAAGGCGTTCCTGACGTCTAGAAGGAACAGTTCTCTGGTGCATATAGTTGAATTATGTAAGAGGTCAGTTTTGGCCGTAACTCGACGGACTGCAGTGAGCACTGACCGTTTTTTTTTTTCTGAATCTATATTGGGAGTCCGAAAGGAGTCCGTTTTTCTCCACAAAGGCCCTGAGCCTTTCTTCAATGATTGCCTCGTATGCTTTCGCCAGGTTATTCAGTAGGCATATGGGCCTGAAACCTCCGTTGTCTTTGGGGATGAGGACAACCTCAGCTCGTTTCCAGTTTACAGGTATTTTTCCCCTTCTAGTCGCTGTAGTGAACACCTGTGCAACCAGATCCGGATACTCCTTAAATAATATTTTGACTGCCAGGGACGGGATGCCGTCTGGTCCTGGAGTCTTTCCCGGCTTAAGTCTAACCGCCGCCTTGAGTACCTCTGCTACTGATACGTGTTATATAGCTCCCTGTCGAAGCGAGCGTGTTTTGGGAAGAGCTTGTTCAAACCCTGGCTGATTTGCTCCTTTGTGAGCACAGCCCTGGGCTTTCGTGCGTTACTCCCTTTTATTATCTTGTAGGGCTTTCCTCAAGGATTGCCATCAATTTCCTTGAGAAGGTTGCGCCATCTATTTGTCTTGCTCTCAATAATTGCTTGCTTCAATGTGGCTCTACATTTTCGATAGTTCACCAACGCTTGAGCTTCATCCTCTAGGGTCTTGTGTGGCTTTTTTAGTTTACGCCTTACTCTGTTGCAGTCAGACCTCTTTTGCGCAATAATCGTGTTCCACCAGTATTTTGGCTGAACGTTCGCCAGCTTTGGATGTATGGGCTTCGTAGCTCGAGCACATGCTGTTATCAAAAGTTCTTGGAGCTCCTCTAGGGTTTGGGGTAGTCCCGCGTCGGTGATTGCATTGCTGATTTCTGTCTTAAAGGATTCCTCATCGGAGATCCTGTAGCGAGTTCTATTGCTTACGGGTGGACTGGGAGTCCGCGCTTCTAACGTGAACTCTATGCAGTAGTGATCGCTGAGGTTTTCTTCTTCAGTGAGAACTTTCCAACCCGCTATTTTACAAGCCAGCGTGTCATCACAAAGCGTTAAGTCAATATGAGAGTATTGGCCAGCCCTGTGAAAAGTAGGGTCCTTGCCTTTGTTCTGCACGTATATGTCGTGACTAGCTGCCCAATCAAGTAAGGTTCTTCCTCTTGTATCTGTTTTCTTTGATCCCCATGTTACGTTTGCTGCATTAAAGTCGCCCGTAAGTAGGGTTCCCAGTCTGTCACTGGTGTCGCGTACTGAGTCTCCGAGTTCAGTAAGAAACCTTTCAAATTCCTCCTGTGAGCAGTTCGGGCTGATGTAGCACGAGTATAGTCTCCACTTGTTGACTACGTCTACCCACACGTTTCCTACTCCTTTTCCGTGCTTGGTTATTGGTAGGGAGCCGGTGTAAATGATAGTAGCACTAAGCGTTAAATCAGTGTACCAACCTGCTCGTGTGCTTGCTCTGCCTTTATTTGGTTCACTGATAGCAATGAGGCTTGCCTTGCGTCTAGCTGCTATTTCCTCTAGCATGACATGCGCTAGCCTGCTCCTATTACAGTTTACTTGTATTGCGTTGATCTCCATCTTTATTGGTTAGCGAGGGTTTGTCCGTCCGTGTCTTGAAACCGAGCGGCTCCACGAGCACCCTGTTCCGTCCATCCCTCTAAGTTTGTCTTGCTCCGGCGAGCCTCCTTTCTTAAAGCCTTTTTCTGTTCCGCAGTCAGTTGCTCCCCTCTTTCTACTTGTTGGGAGATTTGCTGCTCGCTCTCCGTCTGCTGAGCAGCCGACTCAGTTTTGCCATTTCTGTTAGTTTGTGCTGCCAGCTTGGCTGTATGTATTGCTTGTTTCCTTTCCGTCAAGATTCGGAGGTAGTTAGGGCATGCTGTAGATCTGGCACGGTGACCTACATTTCCACATACATAACACTTGGGGGCTTCGGCCTCGCAGTCTCGAGCGACGTGTCCGGCATCGCCGCACCTGTAGCATATCTGGCTCTGGGCTTTATTGTTCCTGCATTCCTTGGTTTTGTGCCCTATGTCGTGGCAGTTATGGCAAGTTGGCAAGGTGATCCATTCTTCAGGCCTATTATTGAAGCCACCTAACTTAAAGGTTTTCCTCGCCAGAAGCTTTCGTGCCTCCTGCTTTGGCAAGGTCACTAGACATTGCCAGCTGCCTTTCTTGTTAGGTCGCGGAGCCTCTGTGCGCATATGAGTCGATTCGTGGAGATTCAAGGTTTTCCGGATCTCTGTCTTGATGGCCTTTGCGCTTATGAAAGGGTTAACGTCGCGCAGGACAACCGTCATAGTGGGTCCAGTGACCACTCTGGTGTCGACCTGTCCCCCGGTACCTTGGCGTAGGGCAGCAGCAAAAGTGACGGAACTGCCAGCCCTTTCTTAAGCTATCTTGAGGATGAGGTCTCCGGCACGAGTGGTTCTGACGGGCCCATTCGCACACCATTTTCAGGCTTTCCGACTAGCGGGCGGATTTTGTCAAGCATTTCGCTAGCCGTAGTTCCTTCTTTTGCCCGGATTCTTACTGACATCATTTCAGTCTGCGCGTTCCGTGGGCCAATAGTACCTACGTCTGGCTGGGACCTTTGCTGTCCCTCATTTGTGATGTCAGCCGAGCAGCCTACCTGCCGGCAGCAGGCCTCGGTGGCTCTTCGGAGCGACGTCATATTCAACTCCTGGGTTATATAAAGCGCCACTGGTTTCGGGTTCGTCTTGTCGTGGCTCCTCTCAAGGGTTTTGCGGAGTTCCTGCAGGAATCCTTGTGGAGAGACCTCTGGGCCTGTTACTCCGATAACCAGAGTGCGCGTTTTTCTACTGGGAGCCGCCGGCTTGTCCTCGTCTAATTCTAGGTCGGTGCCAACTAGCGGCGCTGTAATGCTGTCATTCGAAAAGCGGGCGGCTTTGAATGTGGCTTCCGGCCAGTCTTGCTGAATAAGTTTGGTAGCGTCCTCAAGCGACGGCAACGCTGCCAGTTTTTCCTCAATGAGCTTAGCCGTTTGTAGATCAAGCTGCTCTTTATCTAGCCTTTTCTGGCACGTATTGCATATAAGATTTTCGGGTGTTAAAAACCTTTCTAAGCGTGCTGATTTCTGTCTTTTTAGATCCTCAACCTATTTGGCCAGACCGTCTGCCTTTGCCTTCCATCTATTAGCCAGCATCGTGATTTTTTGCACTTCTGCCGTCTGTTCGGCGTTGGCTTCCTTTAATTGCCTGAAAGAACTCGCTTGCTCTGCTTCGCTAGCTTTCTGTCTTAGTTCCAGCTCCCACGTGCATTTGTCGAGGCGAGTGATCGCAGCCTTGATGTCCGTTTGGGTAGTGACATGTTTTTCTTTCAGCGCCGTGAGCAGCTTTACCACCTCCAATAGCTCACACAATCCTCCCGCGCTATCCAGCAGGCCCTCCTCGGCACGCGTTTTCTTTGCCGCTTTGGCCTTTTGGCTGGCTGTTGTTCGACCGGTTACGCCCTCAGTAGAATCGTTTGGCGAAATTGCCATTGCTGCCGATCTCTTTCGTTGAGTCTGCGGCGTTGCGGCAGACGTGCTCTTCTCGTACTCCGAGTCGTTGTTTGTGCCCGTGTCTTTCTCCGTCTCCGGTTCCGCTCCTCTCTTCTCCAGCTCGTCTGGGTCTATTTCGAGTAAAGCCGGGCCGGGTGACTGAGGGACACAGCCGGGACCCTTAAATGGATCCATTTCCCCTTTTTTTCTTGTTTCGTGCCTTGCGAATTTATATCTGCGTTGCTGTACTATATGCTGCTATACAGATATACACATAAATATTTATATATACACACTGTGGTTCACTAGACAGTACAGTGTAGTAGGGTCCTTATATAGTCCAATGTTCTTATGCGCTAACTTCTTTTAGTTGGAAAGTCGTTAGGGTTCGAATTTGAATGCGCAGCGTGCCGCTCGGAGCCTCTCGACTGTTACGCGAGTAGTTTCGTTTTCGCTTCGCTTTGCTGCAGAAGTTACATTTAAGCTTCACAGCGGCTTAGCTACATGCCGCTTTGTCGCACGTCCACGCACAAACCACCAAAATGACCACTGAGTTTCACGGATCACTACAGTATCTCATTCCCTGGGTTAACCTTCGTGCACTCACACGGGAAGCATGATCTTTCGGAGCTTCGTAGACACACGTTCGCGCTACTTGGCGCCAAATCTTGGCAGACTTTCACCACAGAGACTCCACTAATGTTCACAATATCGATGTTTAACCATTCACTACGAGTCAGCGCACCTACGTGCTAACACAAAGTTCACTAATTCCGGCTAGTACTAGGATCCTAAGATCTTTTCCAGAGAGCTACAAAAAGCACGTCCGCACCGTCCGATTTCGGAACCAAAAGTGACTTTTTCTATATAATTATTCCTTCTGCTTCACAAATCCATTATCCATACAGAGTGTTGCATACTTTGCATACAAGGTGCTAGGCACTTACGGCTTTACTTTTGATGCGAGGGAGTCCAAAGATGTTGCCCAGTCGACGGTACCAACTAAATTTCGTGGTGTGGGAGAGGCGTTTAATTATGAAAGCCACGATCTGCATCTGTTCCGTGTTGTCTACTGAAAGCCTTGCTTGCTCAACCCGGCCCGCAAGTCTGGGCAATAAGTCGTCTTAAATTTTTCTGTTCACTCTTTTTTCTAATCATGTTTCTGTTTGAGGCGTCAATTTTTTTTATAACATATGGAAGATGTTCGATTGCTTTATTCGGCACAAAGTCCTCGACTATTTACTCACACAGCATAAAGGTATGCAATACGCATTTTTTTTTTGCTTTCTCAACGCTCTGGTATCGTCCTTTCTGTTGCCGAAGAATACTCCCTTCCGTCAAAGATGCATCGCCTGATTCATCTATATACTGACATCTATCGTCTCGCTTTGCTTTCGGATTCCTCTATTTCTCTGTCTAAGCCTTGTCTGAATAGTAAACCGCCGGGAATTCTGCGGCATGATGTCCAGCATATTGCGTCTTTTATCGGGATTTATAAAATCCTCCCTTCAATATATAGTAGTACATGATAAGATCCATATGCGGCAAACAAGGCTGTTACGATGGGTGGATTTATCATTCGCTTGACATGTATAGCTAAATACACATGTCACCCTTTTAGATCAGGGGCGCTTAGAGCGGTAGTGTAAGCGAACATGTTAAGATATCTGGGGCTTCCCCAACAGTTTTGCTAGATACCTACCCGATGTTGCCCGTGCTACTCGCCAGGTTGTATTCCGTAACGGGGTCCAAAGATCCCCTCACATCTACTTGACCTAGTTTATCGCTCTGCCTAGCCATATATGGTAACTCCCGAAAGCCTTTGTTGTAAGTAGCCAATACTGTACATCTAGATCAATTGTTAGTAGTACCCCCCCGCCCCTCCCCTCAAGTAAGTAGTCAATTCTATTTAGGCACGAATTCGACAGCCCTGCCATTTTCCTTTTCCTCCGGAACTTTCCTCCGAAGGAGGAACCTAACCTCGTCGATGTCTTTTTTGTCTGCATATTTTTCTGCATTTCAGTAATGCATTTCGGCATGATAGAGCTGTTATCTATGTCGTGAATGAACAAGCAATGGTACCTACAAAGCCAAATGTGTTCATAACAAAAGTAGGTCAAAGCTACAGCGTTTAGGAACAAGCGCTCGCCTCTATCAGGACTCGACTGGGCCTGCGTGTGCGCCATTCTGCAAATGAAGGATTTATTAACGTGAATTAAAAACAGCGACGCAATTTTTTTTCGAGTCGAATTCACTAAAATAGCCCACGGAGCCTAGTTTTTACGACAGCCAAGTACTAAATCCAGTACACTCGTTTCTGATTGGATGCATGTTCGGTAATTGGAAAAAACGGAAGCTAGCCCAGCGCTTTGCGAATGCACTATCGCTAAGCTCTGCTTGAGGTCTTCCAGGTAAGTGTTAAAGCCAGCGTGATAGAGATGAGACGTTAATTCATATCCTCTAAGCTGCCTTATTTCGACTGCTAGAAGTGCATTTCAGTTGCTAGACTCGATATTCTTCCGTCATTGGCTAGCGTAGTGCAAAACTGCGGTGCAAACAATTAGTATTAGTGTTCCTTGTTCACAAAATTGTCACTTAATATGTCTCGCCTATTCAATAGATGTAGGTGTTAGCTTATTATTATGCACGTGTTTACCTCCCGGCTCTTGTCGGCAGTTCCTACAAATAAAATTGCATTATAAAGTTTATCAATGTTTCCGTCTAGATTTGCAAAACTCACTTGTTGACCAGGTTGTCGTCTCGTTTCTCTGTTTTCCCTTCCTCTGAGGCATGCATCGAAAATCTAAGCTTAGTTTCCTAATTCCCAATGAGCTAGCATAATAATTAACGTGCTATTGCTTTTGTAACACAGACGACAAATACGCCGCTAAATAGAACCCAGCATAGAAAGTTCCACTTAGTAAGTCCTGGACCAGTTGGGGAGAAGCGGTGGAAACAAGCGTGTATTTTTGTGGGTAGAGGAGCATCGCGAGCTCCACGATGTCCAGTCCATCGTTGTGGGACGTACGCAAGCGTATGCCATAGAGCCATAATTACACTTGCTTTGTGCGACTGAATGGTGCTAAACGCGGTAAAGCTGTGGACTTTTGTTCGAAAAATGGCGGGATTAGTTCTTCATGCACGGCTACCTTTGAACAGGGTTCGGGGATGTGTGTTGGAAAAAAAACAACAAATAATTGCCGAAATTAACGTCAAACTTCTAAACTACTAGTGCGAATGGTAAGAGGTGCCAGCCGCAATGTATTGGTGATGTACTTTTATATAAGCGTTCTCTGAGTTTCTGCGACGGACAGAGTTAACAGGGTTCGCTGTCAGTTCGTTTCAGAAACATTTACAATAGGCAGCTACTGATTATGATGACAAATATGACAATGACAATAATTCCAATTGCGGCTATTGATAATATTGTAATGCGAAAAGGTGAAAAGTGGCCCGGCGGAAACTGTAGAACCGGGATACTGGTATTCCTGCCTAAGCAACTGCCGAAATTTTGCACGGCTGTGCTGCGGACGTAAACGCTTTATAGATCAAACATTACGAAGATATTTGACCTTTGTTTACTTAGAGTTTGCCAGGCGGTCAATGTGATATTTCAAAGTGGAGTGGTCCAAGCGCGAGGCTTGTCGTGTATTGCGTAACGCCAAGATACTGCAGAAACGTCTTCCCAAGTGTTGGGGGGCATAATTAACAGAGTCGGCAGCTTAATTGGCACTGTCGCGAGTGACAATTCGCAAGCGAGTCGTGGTCGTAAATAAAATGCATTGCTCACGGAGTCAAATCGAGTTGCAGTTGCGAAAGAAAGCTACGCTAAAAATCGGCGCTCAGAATGGCAACTCCGATTCGTACGTTGTATATACGCCACGTGTCCAGCCCACGACACTACGCATCGAGGGCATTTTGTATCGATGCAAGTCATCGGAGGTTAATTCTGCAGCCTCGCACCGAGTAATGCAGACGTCCTGTGTGACGTCATTGTTTGTACAAATTCTAACTTTTCTTACATTTACATAACAAGATATATGCTTTTATATGTCATTCATAAGTAACTAATACAAAATGTATTGTTCTAATGTAAGTCACTACACAAGTTGAATATGCTTGTATAACGAACAAAAAGGTGAGCATTAGTTAATCTGGTCGTTCTTCAGAAGCCTTTTTCGGTTAAGTGCAATGTTTTTGCTTAGAGCACTCTTTCAAAAAATGTTTAGAGGTTGTTGTTATTAGTCTCCCTGCAAGTAGTGTCAACGAAGACAGTGCTCCATAGCAACAGTAATGTTAACAGCACAATACTCTAATCGATAATAATGATAATAACGACAACACAGCAGCAGTTACGGGAGTAAATACTACAAACATATATATACGTATATATATATATATATATATATATATATATATATATATATATATATATATAATACCATTTATTCAATGTAATCAATCATTCAGGGTGGGAACATGACATTTGAGTCCCTGCGAACGTGTGCACCGTTACGGGGGGTCCAGTGTAGGGACCAGCCATTTCTGGAGAGTGCCCCGAACCGAGGCCGCATTGCCCCGTTGCACATCCAGCGACAGGCGCTGTCTGAGAAAATCACCCGCTCGTTTGTCTCCGCTGGCTAGAATCAGGCGTTTCCCGACCTTTTGTAGCAAACTTCGAGTGGATGGACCGGGCCCGCCAAGGGTCTCGAAGGCAAAGGGATAAAACTTGTACGGGTACCCGATGTTCTGGTACTTTCTAACCTTGTTTGCCTTGGCGAGAGCCGAAGCATGACTAGCCCGGGCCGCGCCAGCACTGACCATTGAAGGGGCTAATGAGTCAGTAACAGTCGCGTCCCAAACCAGCATGCATCCGCTCTCGAACGGAGTTAAGGTCAGCCCGTCAGGTCTCTTGCCGCCCTCCCTGTCTAGCCCGACGGGTTCAAGGACGCACGGCAGACCACTGGATCGTAAAGCTCGACTGAAGGTTTCATTCAGGGCTTGGTGTCTTGCTCGCCTACCTGCGCTGACGATACAGGACAGCCCGTGGGGTCCGTCTGGGCCGACGACGTCTCCGTAGACGCAGGTATGAGTGTATACAATGTCTGTTCCCAAACGAAGTCCGACGGCAATCCTTACCGACTCATCATCTAACAGGGTCCCGATCCGGGCACAGGGAATGGCGTGTAGCCATGCGCCCGCCCCCTTGGAGGAGACGGCGCGCAGCCTGGCCTTGTCGGCGTCCGTCGTGCATCCCGCAATGAGGTCTACGACCCTTTGCTCATATAGAGCTGTTGACCATTCTTCCTGGTGTCCAGCTTCGGCGGGCTCGTGGCCGCACAGGGCAACTGCTCTACGGTGGCTTGTTTCCAATCGGGCTTCTAAGTATATATATATATATATATATATACCTTGCTTGTCAAATGATCTATGATGAGGTATTTATAATTCAATTGTAGGATTACAGAGATATATCATTACCTCACTAAACAAAAGGCTTTGAGAGTCGTTAGCAGTCGTGCTTGTCCTCAAGGCACACCCTCATATATATATATATATATATATATATATATATATATATATTATATATACAAACCCGTGCATATGTCTCCATCGGACGCAAGACGCGCAATTATTAAGGATCGTGGATATATATATATATATATATATATATATATATATTTATATACATATATATGTATATATATGTATATATATATATATATATATATATATATATATATATATATATATCCACGATCCTTAATAATTGCGCGCCTTGCGTCCGATGGAGACATATGCACGGGTTCTATTCCCTCTGTTGCACATTTGTATTCATGGGAATCCGTCTTATAAAGCAGTGCGAAAGCGGTTCTGTGGACGTTACGTGTTGGCTGAGAGTCAGCCCGAATAAAAAGTTAAGTTCAAGATAGCGTTTATCCCACGAATGCAATTTTTCGAATATCTAGACCCCAATGGACTCGTCTACATCAATGTTGCTCTAGCATCTCTTCGCTCGGAGAGATACTTATTGAGGTTTTCAAGCAGACAATAATAGTCGCACGAGGCCAAGTCCAGCGAATATGGAGGACGCTCGAGAGTTTGAAACGTCAGGTTGCGTAATTTGGTCTTAGCTTTAAAAAAAGGCGTGTGGGCGGAAGCATTGTCGTGGTGAAATAGCACAGTTGTTTTCTGCATCGCGGGTCGTAATGCTGAATGGTGCGTTTCTTCAGCTGGTCCAAGAGTGTTGCATAGTACTCCACAGTTATCGCTCTTCCTGTACAAAAGGTAGTCAATTAACAGAATACCTTTTGTATTCCAGAAGACGGACGCCAAAACTTTTCCAATCGAGCCTGGTGGGTTCTTTTGCCTCCTTTTTTTTGGAGTTCTTTTGCCGCGTGCAGTCCACTCCCTGGTGGCATCCTCCCGCTCTGCAGTACAGTAGCGGTGGATCCAGGTTACGTCTCAAAAGTTCGAAGTTTTTATCCGAAATTGAAACGTACGCCATTTTTGCTCAATTGTCAGCTCGAGCTCGTATTTCTGCATAAGAAAACTGCTTAATTTTTTCATGCAAACCTGTTACGGCTACATTCAGTGTACTGCACCCTAGCTAATACCCATTGCTTCCGTTATTTCGCGCAGCTTCAATTAGCGGTCAGTCATCGGGAGTTGATAGACTTCTAGCACAGTTTTTTCTCCCTCTATTTCTGGCCGTCCAGAACGTGGTGCAGTCTCGATGCCCATACTATCTTTTCAAATCAAGCAAACCGTTTGGTAATGATACCATACGCCGGTGCATTAGTTGTGTAAGCTGCATTTAATTATTTTGTCTATTTCTGTTGCAACCAAGCCTTGTAAAATGCTTTATTGCAGCACGGTACTCGTTCTCGTCTATTTTCATTGGAGGGTCTCGCATATTACAGTTGGGCGACTTGCTGCAAGCGAAATTCAAAACCAATCTATACGATACTTCTTTTGTTTCGTCCCAAAGAGCGTCTTATTATGGCGCTGTAAGCGGTATAAGCTTTTTGAAATTTTAGACAAGCGTTGGCATATATTTTTTGATTCACTTAGTACATATATATATAGGGTAGAATTCGTTCTTCGTTTGCACTATTATAGATCTGGCTGAACATTGTTCAATCACCTGACAAAACAGAGGAAGTCATGAAAAATAGCTGTCAACTATCACTCAGTACTAGAATTAAAATCATTTTTTAGGGAGGTTGTTTTTACTTCTATACCATCTTCTGTCCCCTACGAGCTTGAAACTCACCAAGGTGTTTTCAAGAAAGCGTGGTATATCATCAATGCTTCGAGGGCCGAACATGTTGAGGTATCTACTAGGGTTTCCCAAACAGTCCTTGTGGCAGCGTGGCCACTAGTTTTTCATCTATTCTCAATGAGCATCGCTCAAAGAAAATTCGATCAACAACTGGGATCGAACCGACGACACCCTCGTAGATGACAACCATTACTAGCGCACTAGTCCTCTAGACCACGCCGCCACGTATCACGCAGTACTAAAAAGTATTTACTTCCCTCAAACGAGACTTGAAAAATAGTTACGGTCATGCCAAGAGGCGTCACGAAGCGTGAAACCCAAGAAGAAGTTTCAATGTGTACATTTTGTTTATAGATGTAAAGCGCTACATTTGGTTATATATAAATATATAGCCCTTTAGACAGAGTACGTTCATTACGCTCATGTAAGAAAGAAGAGACAGAGATTAGAACTATATCCAGAATGCCTATCGAGCATCTCGACCATGGACGCTCGGGTGTGGCTTAAGTGGTTTTTGTATTTTATGCGGCAATGCGCTCAAATCGGAAACCATTACATCCGTTTGGGAAGCACAAGGAACGTTTTTGACCTCCGATCTAAGCATTATGTTTTCCATGTTCCCTTTCTTTCGTTTATGTCACTTCTGTCCTGTACGAGAACCTTAAGAGCCTAGTGTTAGTTATTAAGGTCCATGTTTATAGTACCACCGCCATTTTGGACGGTGCCCTACGATGGCTTTCACCGCTAGTATTGACGGTGGCTGTTAATGGTGCTGACCGCCATTCTTGATCGTGCTTGTTAACGAGTTCAGTGTTTGTTAACGAAGTTATCGGTATTACTGAAGATGCATGCAAGTCGATGGTGTGCATCGTCGCGCTTAATGTCAGCGTATCGGTATCTATTAACGGTGATTAAAAAAATCCTTTCGGGGCTGACTCTCAGCCAAGATTTAACGTCCATGGGACTGCTTTTCGCATTGCTTCATAGACGGACTACCCCCATAAATACAAATGTGGGGCAACGGTGGGGCTCTAACCCGCGCACCTATCTAGAGTCTCCTCCGGTCGCGAGGCGCAGACGAATGCCTCCACCACGCCACCGGATTCGACTACTAACGGTGATTGCTGCTTGATTTCCGTCCGCCTGGTCCGAACCTGACCGATGATGGTGCAGCGCACAGATAGTACGCATGTCGACGATGCTTGACTACTTACCAAAATAAGACTCGCTGGAGAACTGGCTATTACTACGCGAAGGAGGACAACGCGATTGTTGTTTCTAAAGTTACTGTAGAGGAAGGCCTACATGTAGGAGGATTTACCATTATTAAGCGTGTATGATGATGATGATGATTGGTAGGTGTATGTGCAGACAGCGCGCCGTGTTGTTCGTAGCGGCTCTTCCATACCTATTATTATTATTATTATTCTCCGTACAGCATATTCAGATAACATGAGTATTAACATTACTACTACTACTACCGCTACTTCCATGTTGTGTATTACTCAGCATAGGAACACAGGGAAAAGGGCAATGCACTTCAGTCAGGAACATGGCCGCGTTCACACATAACAGACACATACTCGCATAATAGATGAATATATATATATATATATATATATATATATATGTACGCACTGGCACTGCTATTTCTATTAATGGACAAGTGCCGTATCATCACAATGGCATCTATCGTTCTGGCTACCTGGTGTGACGTCGACGGGATTCCCACTTTCAGTGTTGTTAGCCGCCGTACTGCTGCTGCTGCTGTAGTCGTTGTTCCGGTGGCGGTACCAGCGGCAGTACCTTTGTGTCCCTGATCCATACAGCTGATGTAACTAACTGACCAGCAGATTAAGTGCCGCCGCCGACACCGCCGCCAAAAGGAACAACGAAAGCGACAGGCAGCATGAAAGTGGACGCAATGAGCCCTGACGACGGCAACAAAAAGAACAACAATAACAACAACAGCGACAAAAACGACAGTAACACACGCGAACAACAGCAACCGCAGCATCAACGAAGACAACAAGCACAACAACACTAACACCAACAGCAACTACAACAACGATAATAACCACAATAATAATAACAACAACAATAATAATAATAACAACAACAACAACAACAAATGCGAACATCAATAGAGACAACAGTAACACACAGCAACATAGTAAACAGCAATATCGACAACGAACCCGACAGAAACAACATTGTAAACACCCATAACAACAACAGAAACAACATCGAACACAACAATAACAACAACAAGAGAAACAACATCGAACACCACAATAACAACAACGAAAACAACAAAAGCTACATTGTAAACAACAAGAACAACAGCAACATTGTAAACAACAACAAAAACCACAGCGACATTGAAAACAACAACGAAAACCACATCAACATTGTAAGCAACAACAAAAACCACAGCAACATTGAAAACAACAACGAACACCACATAAACATTGTAAGCAACAACAAAAACCACAGCAATACTGTAAACAACAACAACAGAAAACAAAAACGACAACAACAACCACAACAACAATGTTTCCGTCGCTGCTTCCTGGCGATGTCATCGACAACGGCAACCCACCCGGCCGCAGGGCAACAACATCATCATCATCGTCGTCGTCGTAATGATCACATGCGTACGCGTATGTCTGTCGCCCCGTCTAGCGGCGTGTGATCTAGAGAGATAGATTTGCGCTAGCAATGCATCTCTGCTAGCATCAGTAGCATCAGCAGCAGCAGTCATACCACGGCTACTACGACCGCTACTACAACTACGTACCGAAGAAAGCCCCGGTTCATAGCGGCAGAGCGGGGCAGAGGTGCCGCCGCATCGGATCGGTCCGTCCGTCCGTCTTCCGCCTGTTCTCTGTCCTTCTGGCCGTTGTCACGCCGTCTGCTAGCCGCGCCCGTTCCTCTCCTATGATGGGAACAAGCAGCATGGACGCCGCAAAGAAGGGGGTGGGGTGGGCAAATGAGGGAGGGGTGGGAGAATTCCTCCCACTTCCGTCGGTGCCATGCCGTACGCAACTCCCTATCTTTGGTGGTCCGGCCCGTTTCGTCCCATTCACGTATTCGTTTCGCATACGTTCCGTATTGTCGCGTTCCCCAGGTTTCTCGCCCGATGGTCGCCGCAATTAGACCTACTACTTACTACCACTACTGCTGCTGCTGCTACCACTACATGTACTGTTACTACACCTGCTGCTACTTCTGCTTATGTATGTCTTACAGCTACTACGCTTGACGGCGTTGGTGTTAATGTTGGCGTTTACCTGTGCTGGCCAAGCTATGTGTCCATCTATCTGTTAGTGAGTTTGTTGTCCTATTGATTGCACCCCCTGCACGCGCCTGCTTCTTCCGCCCAATGCCCCCTGATTTGATATCGGCCGCCGAAACGGCGTCGTCAGCCCTGAGAAGAGAACATCAGTAGCTAAAGACCGAGATGAGGACAAGAAAACTAAGAAAAACTAAGGCGAGGACGAGGAAGCAAAAAACAGGCAATAATAAGGTAGAGAAAGAACAAAAACGCTCATGGCGAGAAACAAAAACAAACATAAAAACCAAGGCGAGAACAACAAAGTACAAAGACCAAAGCAAAAAAGAGGAAGCATGAAGATCAAGACGAGAGAAAGAAAGCAAAAAGGCTCAGGCGATAAAGAGAAAACAAGGCGACCAAGGCGAAAAATGTTAAGCAAGAAATGATCAAGGCAAGGTCGGGAAAGTACGCCGACCCAAGTCAGGACGAAAAAGACGAAAAGAACAATACAAAAACCGGAAAGGAAGAAAATGACCAAGACGGGAAATTGAGAAAACCTAGACGAGGCTAGAAAAGCACGATACGAAGAAATCCAAAGCAAGGACAAAAAAGCTAGAAGACAGGAAGGCGAAGACAGGAAAGTACGAAGATCAAGACAAGCAGAGGAATGCAAGAAGACCATGACGAAGACACGGAAGAGAAAATATAGAGGCGAGGTTAAGAAAACAAGAAGACCATGACGAAGACACGGAAGCGAAAATATAAAGGCAAGGTTAAGAAAACAAGAAAACCAAGTCGAGGACAAGAAAGCAAGGGGACGAAGCCCAGGGCAAAAATCAACAAGGCTAATACAAAGACAGGAAAGCAAAGGTACTAACGCAAGAAAGAGAAAGTAAGAAGACCTAGACAAAGACACAAAACAAACTAGAAGACCAAGGCGAGTACAAGAAAACAAGATGGCCAAGACAAAAACAGACAAGCAGGGAGACCAAAACGAGGAATAAAAAGCAAATAAAAAAAGCCAAGACAAGGACAGGAAAGGAAGAAGGCCAGGGTAAGGACAAGAAAAGAAGAAGGCTAGGGTAAGGACAAGAAAAGAAGAAGGCCAGGGTGAGGACAAGAAAGCTAGAAGGTCAAGGAGAGGACAAGAAAGCTAGGAGACCAAGACGAGGGCAAAAAAGCTAGAAAACCAAGGCCAGGAAGAGAAAGCGCGAAAACAGGCGGAAACGAAGATGACGGTGACAGCAATGATAGTCACAACAACTGTGGGTGGTTAGGCAACGTTAGGTCGGCAACGACGACGACAGCCATGACGATACGAAACCGGCACGGCTTTTCTTTTGTGCTTCTTCCCGCTTCGGTATGCGTGACGCGCGTACGCGCTTCTTGTTGTCGCACGGTGTACCGTCATCGTCACACGCGTGACGACAAGAACAACAACAACAATAACGAGGACGACGACGATAATAACAACAACAACACCAACAACATTAACGATCGGTCACTTACCCAGCCAGCCAGCCAGCCAGCCGGTGCGTTGTTTGGCAGCTTAGTCACACGCCATGAAGATTAGTGCAGCCAACGACATCATGTATTTTGCATCGCCGCCGCCGATACAGTAGCTGCTGTCGTTGTTGCTTGTTCTTCTGCTGTTCCTGTGTTGCTACTACAAGGGCAAGCTCGAGTTGTTCGCACGTTTCCCTCCGCTTAATTTGTTTCCTCTCGTTCTTCTCTTTCGTCTGCTTGCTGTTGTTGTTTCGTTTTTCCACTTTCAGCTTCTCCCCCTTGCCCCCCCCCCCCCTGCCCCGCTCCTCTGCCTCCACCCCTTTGTTGTTTGTTACTCCCGCATGCTACTCACATCTATGTGGCTTCGTTCATTGCGCATTGTACTCATCATACAATGTTGATCCTAGTGCCTCCGCCGCCGCTGCTGCCGCTGCTGATGCGGCCGCTGTAGGCCCGTTATGATTATCATTACATTACTGTCACAATATTTACCATTGCTAAAACGATTAACGCTACCGCAACTGCCACGACTATAGATAGCACGTTACCGAGTCTTTCGTTGATATTCTTCTTGATGATGCTCTCTTTCTTCACGACATCTATCAC
This sequence comes from Dermanyssus gallinae, assembly GCA_003439945.1. Taxonomy (NCBI): domain Eukaryota; kingdom Metazoa; phylum Arthropoda; class Arachnida; order Mesostigmata; family Dermanyssidae; genus Dermanyssus; species Dermanyssus gallinae. The sequence continues at coordinate 1,028,806 of QVRM01005378.1, read as the reverse complement.
TCATTGATCTATAAGTATCTGCGCAGTTACCGTGCGACCTATGTTTAATTGTTTGTTGTTGTTGTTGTTGTTTTTTGTTGTTGTTAATGCTGTTAACGATGGTTTTGTTGTTGTTGTAAATATGATTTTGGGCATTGCTTGAAGATGGGATGAAACGGGCTAGAGCAGGAGTGACGAGCCGGGCGTTACTCGTGGTGATGACAAACAGTCTGATGACGACGACGACGACGACAACGACGACGACGATGACGACATCTTCCTCCATAGGTGGTAGCCTATTAGGTGACTCATTACGCCCGATACGGCGACATGCATCGTCGATACGAATGATGCGACTAATAACGTACGCGCCCGCCGTTGCATTGGCTGAGCGGAAGAGGGAGGAGGCATCGAGGAAATGTCGTTTTGCTTCAACGCAGCGTTTAGATTCTCCCCCTTCCTCTGCACGCCCGCTCGTTTTGCCTCGCCCCTGCCTGGCAGCCGTGGGCTTTTTTTCAGTGGGTGGGGTTGCGAAGCGTGGCGGCGGGGGGGGGGGGGGGGGGGGGCTTGCGGAGTATCACAACACAAAGGCGCAACTGTACAAATGGGGCGAACGGACGTACAGACGAACGAAACGGCTGCTGAACATGCAGAGGACACACCGCCGACCATGAGAAATCGAGTCGCTTCGGATCGCTTGAGCGATCTTATCATTACGGTTGTTGTGGTTATTGTTGTTGTCGTTGCTGTTGTTGCTACTGCTGCTGCAGTTGTTGATGCTACTGCTGCTGCCGTTCTTGTCGTTGTTGATGCTAAAGTCAAGTTTTCGGGCTGACCCTCAGTCATGATTTAACGTCCACAAAACTGTTTTGTTCACATTGCTTCATAGACGTACCCCCCAAAAATACAATTGTGCAACTGTGGGTCTCGAACCCGCGCACCTATTGTTGCGTTATTGTTGTTGGTGCTGCTGCTTTCGTTGTTGTTGTCTTTGAGGCTGTTGCCGCTGTTGTTTTTGTTAATGATGCTATTGTCGACGTTGTTATTGTTGTTGTTGTTATTGTTGCTGCCCGTGTACGCTTTTTTCATGTCATGGCTAATTTTAATCCACTCCGGCATTTACCTTGTCTAAATTGGAAACCATGCAAACCAATTAAGGAGTGGCCGGTCTGGGTCTCGAACCCAGTCCTTCCGAATGCATGGCAACGGCTTTTGCCACTAAGCCATCTTGCCCGGTATATAGGCGACAAAAATCTTCGAAACCTCATCAGAAGACGCATCATCGTCGTCCTGGCCCAATGAGATATCGCCCGTCCTGCCGAAGCAGATCTCGATCACGGCACTTGGGCAGCAGGTCCAGGAAGGCGTGCACTTGCCGAGCACGCTAGACGTCCACGAAAGTACGCACGCCAATGCGTGTGCAATGTCCTGGTGTACGTCGTGATATATCATGGTATCACGGTCGCGGTGCGTCGTCACGGCGAGTGTCCGAGCGTTGTGCTGACAGTGGATAGATGGATGGACGTCTTAGCAGGAAGCGCGAACAAACCAGCAGCGAACTGAAGCCACAGAAGAGATTGGCCGTCCTCGGCTGATGGTGCATCTCGTCGCGTTTTGGCACCAAAACGCGTGATACTCATACACATCACCGAGTCATCTGCTCTCGATCATTGTTTCGGCCGTACTCTACGGTAGAGAAGAAGGCGGAAGTGAACACTAAACGAATGAACACTCGCAAGCGGCGATCGCACAAATCCGTTTACCACTGATGCGACTGTTTGTATTAGCCACCACTATGAGGACAATGATACAGGGTCGAGTGTGCGGGAAATGCTCGCGTCGTCGAGAGATTGATTTGGACCGCAATTTGGCACAAACGCCCTATATATATATTTATATATATATATATATATATATATATATATATATATATATATATATATATATATATATATATATATATATATATATAAATATATATTGATTTATTATTGGCATGTATATCTAAATACACATGTCACGCTTTTATATCAGGAGCGCTTAGAGCGGCAGCATATATGTACCTACGCATCCATGCGGGCTCGAGTTAGAATCAACTGGCATATTGAAGATGAATTCAGTGAACAGATCTTCGAATCGAATTGCGTTCGATGTTGATAAATTCTTAGAAATTAATATCTATCAAATTTGTAAAGCTGGTAGTGGGAGTACTCATAGACTCATACTAGGCGACATGAACATAAACATTGTGGCAGAAGAATGTATATGCGGGCAAATATATGGATATAATGGCGACTCAAGGGTATGAGTTAAGTTTCAAGGGTATTACAAGAATCGAATCAGATTTAGCTATTAACCAATGTATTCATAGTTTTTCAAGCATGAACGATCCCGATATAAAATGTATAGACAGACCCAATCACGCTGCTCTGGCACTCTCGATCTCCGGAATGACCAAACCAAAAGTGAATAATATCAAGACAAAAGTTACATATAGTCTTGAACAGGTTAGCGATATATTACGTACAGCTAGCTGGTTTTCTTATTATAATATATCTGATCCACTTCTGCGAAACATCTAACGCAATCAGTTCAAAATATAATTAAATCATGCTGTAAGAAAATAGCTGTATGACGAAGCAAGCATAGACAAAGGAAACCATGGATGTCTCCAACCATTGTACAAAGTATAGAGTACAGAATTGAGCTTTTCCGTGAGGATCGTCATCTGGACCCCAACCACCTGGATCGATTAGAGTTTAATATATATAGAAATCAACTTAAACAAACAATTAGCAATTTACGTGAAAACAACCTAAAATTTAAATTCAAAGCTTTAAAGAAGGATACGAAACAAGCTTTTAAGATAATGCTAGCCGAGCTAAAGTGTTGCAATGCTAAATAGCTTTCCACTAGAGATCTGCAAGATATTTCTAAAGTATTGCCTAAATATAAACTAAACTAATTCAATACACATCTGGCAGAGGTTGGAACTAAGATTGCGGATACCGCTGGGTCCAGTAGTAAAACACTTCTAACAAACTAAATAATGCTTGAAACACTATCCTCAACTAAAGTGCTGCATGCTAATACGCTTCTAAAAAAACAGCAACAAAGGGAACTGATAAGATTTTTACGAAACTGGTAAAAGAAAATGCAGATGTTCTGTTACCATTGTTGGAACATCTTTACGAATTATGTCTACGAACTGGAATTGTCCTCATGATATTCAGGTCATCTTTAGTTACACCGTTTCAGAAAGGGGGTAAGATTTGCCTTGATAACATTAGACCTATCTCTCTTACGGCTGTATTTAGCGAAATTCTATAAATAATTTAAGTTCTCAACTTGTTAAATTCATTGGAAGAAATGACAATCTCTGTCCGGGACAATTCGGATTTAGGGCAAGGCGAAGTACTAAAGATGCAATAATTGAAGTTCGATTGCTTTTATTGGGGCTTTGATAATCGACTTTGTTGGGGCAATGTTAGAGAACAAAAACAAGTTTGTCTGGTCTTTCTTGATATACAGAAAGCATTCGATTGTGTAGATCGGATAAGTTTAGTAAATAAATTGAAGGTGTTGGGGCTATGCAAGACAAAATACGACATACTTGAGGACTACTTATCAGACAGGCAACAGCGAACAAAGTATAAGGAACGTTTGAGTGAACCTGCTTTTGTTAATCACGGTGTACCTCAGGGTTCCGTTCTGGGGCCAACACTGTTTAATATATATATTACCCATCTACACTCATTTTGTAATGGTGTGAAAATTGTTCAGTTCGCGGATGATACATGCATCCTAATTGAGAGTGATACCAGAAATAAGCTAATAGAGAGGGTAACAAGTGCGATGGCGAGGATCAATCTCTGGTTGCGAATCAATAATCCATGTCTTACTGTAAAAAATACGAAAATGATCAAATCAAGATGGGGTACATTGCTGAACCACCACTTGACATTGTCTGCCACTCATGTGCTTCCTCAGATTTTTATGCTAATACGAAAGTTGAAAACTTGCCGTTGGACATATGTAATGATACCGGGTTATGCTTCGCCTCTATTGCCGACTCGAGCTTAGATCTTGAGGTAAATTGCAACTGTCCGATAATTGGTGAGGTACACAACTATAATTACCTTGTTCTGACGTTCCAGAATAACATAAAATGGGAAATTCATATTAAACATATGATAGGCAAGCTTAAGACAGGTGCTTTACTTTTGCATACGTTACGACATATTGCCTCCCTCGAATTTAAGAAAATCGTGTATTATGTATTTATTTTTTCAAATTTTAAATATGGTGTCTTGTTAGACAGTGTCTCCTTTAAGTCGAATGTCAAACCAGTAGTAACTGGTTTGACATTCGACTTAAAATGTTTAGTCTAGCCGATATCTCAACATATGGAAAAGATACATGCGAAATGTATTCGGATTAGCCTATAAAGGCAACCACTGAGGACATATGGAGAGATCAAAATATATTGCACTTTTATGGAATATACATTTAGAGCATTCTGACACACTATAGCAGGAACCGTACCCCTTTTGGGGCTACTTCTAATAAAGCCTATCCTACCAGAAGTGCTGTAAAAAATGTTGTTACACACACATATACAAGGCTTGTGAGAAATTATTCGATGTTTAATAATCACCTGGTAAACATAAATGCCACTTTTCCTCATATAATAGATGTGTATTAGAATTATCTACAAAGGAATGCAAAACCAAATTTAAACAACAGATTTGTTCATTTCGCCGGATATATTAAAACATGCGTATTTGGATAAATCTCCTAGCATAATCAAAACATTAAAAATTGAATAAACACCGTAATGTCATATGAAGGATGTTGACACACTCACAAGAGCGGGCAGACATGGGTGATAGCCTTTTCTGCAAAATTACCTGAATAGTTATTATTGTTTAAATTGTGTAATTATGGAAATTTCAAGCTTAATGAGCAATTACTAAATTAAAATAAATTTGCCGTTTGGAGAAGACGGTCCTATATATTCAATGTATCCTCTAATACCTACTGAGTATTTTTCTTCTATTGGGACAACCTCTTTTTTGTAACACTGTAACACATTCAAATATTTGGTCTTAAAGCTAGAGCCTCCGACAGGTCTATATCTATGCTGTACATTTGTTTACAATATGTTCGATTGACTCATTTACTAGTCTACAAAAGCGACATTCTGTACTTTGCCCTTCCCTATACTTAGCTCTTTGTATCCTTATATCCAACATGCCTGCCCTGGCATCTGCCAATAGCCCACTTGTTTTTTTAATTATCGTATATCCATTCTACCCCGCTCCTTTTTTGCTTTTCCTTTTCATATATACCTGCCAAACTCGATCTGGATCCCATCACCAATTTCCATTTGCCTGTATAAGACTTGTTTACTCTCAATTTCGTTTTTTTCTCTAATCCCTCGCTCTTGCCTATTGCTACACTTTTGTACCCAGTCTCCCAAGCTGCGAACTCTACTCTGCAATCCCACTTCGTTTTGATATTTAGTGCCGTCTTCACCTGCTGCAGCTACCCATCTTTTATTTGTGAAAGTGTTTACCCTAATATTAAATCTTAGCATACTTTGTACTCCCTTTTGCATAACTTTTGACATTCTTTATCCCCTCAAGAAACTCCCTGGCGCAATTAAAACGGCAACCAATGCAAATATTATCACTTCTTTTTGTATTGTTTCTAATTTCTTTCCAGACTCCGCGTTGTGGACCGCTGGACTGTATATATATATATATATATATATATATATATACATATATATAAGCAAACGCTAAATATCTCAACATATCGAAAATATACAGAGGTGCACGTTTTCGATCCCCGTCGTTGCACATTTATATTTATGGGGTCCAACTTACGAAGCAATGCGACAGCAATTCCGTGGACGTTAAATGTTGGCTAAGAATCAGTCCGTAAGGTTTAGATATATTAACATGTCTTTCTATGCTTTGCTTCTATTTAAGCACCCCTGACATAAAAGGTTAACATGTGTACTTAGGTATACATGGCGTGCGAATAATGCACCGCTGCATGCAATAGGCATCATGTTATTCTCCATTCGACAAACTAAACTGGCTTAGCAGTATAGCGTCAGCTCTGTTATAGCGCCTACTAGTTCTATCTGATCCTTATTTGACTTATTTTAGTTGGACGGCTTTGGGAATACTGCCGGGAATAACACCGGTAGCCTGCAGGGACTATTGTGTGTCTTGCAAGCTCACTAATCGTCTGTGTGTTCCCCACTTTCTCAGGCTCCGAATTGTATGGCATTGGCCTGAAACCGAACTGGCCGTGCTTAAGCTGTAAAGCTCAAAACCGACCAGTAGCCACGCTATAGTGCGTCTAATCAATTAGTTAGTAGTGGTAGTAAGAATCCTCGGAGTAATGGCAGCGAGTTTAGACGGTAGCTAAATTAAAACGTATTAGCGAAATAAAAACAGGTGTATCAACTAGCTATCGTAGGAGTCAATGTGTAGCACAGCTTCGACAAAAACTCCTCGAAGAGTTTGTGTGACTCTAAACGCGCAGTTTTCCTACAAGCATGTCACCCCCCCTCACGTGGTTTTAGAGTGCTCCTGAGATATGCACCGGACGTCTCGTGAAGGTCCCCGCAGCGCGCGGAAGTCGCGCACCAGCAGACCAAGCCGGTAAGAGAGTCATAGTTACTCCCGCAAAAAAAGTTAAAAAACAAGTAAGAGACAGGACTACAGCTAAGACATGTAACTGCATGTCTTAGATGTAGTCCTGTGAGTTCTACACTAAAACTAGGTAGTGTGTGGTTCTTTTTTCTGATGCATTTCTTTGTTTTTTTTTTAAATGGTTTGGTACCCGTCAAGAGGGCTCTACATTATCATTTTTCATCCGTTTTTTATCTTTATTCACTGAAATCAATGTTTTCAATATAATATATTCTTGTCATAGTAAATCATATTTATTAATATTATCGCTATTAGGTATTGTTTTTAATATTTTGCAACGGACGCAAAAAAGGCGACTTGACTGATGGATTTGCCATCTGGTTTTTGGCATAATCTGTTCGTAGGCGTATCCTGACGATGCAATTGGCGTTGAAGCGTCGTGAGATAGACAAGTCAACAAGACATAGCGGGACTATAATTGATCAGGCGATCGATAGATATCTCGATACTTGGCTAGCAAATCGGTTTTAATGCTAATGTACAATCCTGTAAAAAATATATGAATTATGTGCCTTTAGAATTGTATTGGTAGCGTGTCGCTTTCCTGGTAGCATTCTGCAACAAAACCACACGCAAATATATGTGCAATCACTGAACATCAGTAACTAACAATTAAAAGAGCTTTAGCTCTAAGATTGCTATTATTGTGTACACACGCGGCTTGTGCGCTGCAACGGTGCTTTAATCTTCATCATCGTCATTCAATAGCGTTTAAATACTACGTTCTAAGATTTACTAATAGTGTTCGCCGTAAACATAGTCGAATCCTAATCGAATCCAATGTGAATTACTAATCTTTAACGTAATCAACTAACTAACGAATATTAATACTAAATGGGATTGTCATGCTGCGGATCGTGGGTTAGCACACGTTCGAATTTGCGTCAGCTCTGTGAAGGCGGTTCAATTCGCGATGATTTAGCTCCGGTTAAATTCGCGGCGATGATTTAGCTTTCAACTAGCGCTTTCTGTCAGCGACGTCAAAAAACTGTGTATGAACGAACAGTTCCCATATCCGTATTAAGTTGTCTGCGCATCATCTCATGAAATTGTTGATAAGTGGCTGACATACGTTCGCTGCTGTCATTGCTGTTACTACATGATGAAAAGAATTAGCTGCATACAAAATTAGGAAAAACGCGTTAATAAATTGTGATTGCACAATTTTGTTTTTAAATGAATTCGTTTTGCAAGTGCACGTATTGACAAAAAAAAGGGATGTTTCTCACACGCATTCATATATAAGCGTATATATAAATTTATATATATATATATATATATATATATATATATATATGTATATACAAATATATATATATATATATATATATATATATATATATATTTATATATATATATATGTATATACAAATATATATATATATATATATATATATATATATATATATATATATATATATATAGTGAGTTGTTATTTATCGTCTTCTTAATATGACATATGACAGCACATGACTAGTGTAAAAGCTTACCTTGGACGATCAATCTTTACGCGTTCGTGCATCGGTGCGTTTTTATGGTCAAACAAATAGATTTAAGCACGCGCCGGAAGTACAGTAGGTCGTTGAAGTTCTCTGTCTGCTCAACTGCATATTACAAGGATTATTTTTGGGGTCGGTTCGCCGTCGGATGACCTGTCACGCACAAACGCATTTATTAGCTAGTGAATCAGTCAGCTTATCGGTAGCAGTGCACCGGTATTCATCATAACGGTGTCGCCCTTTTAAATACACGCAACTTTATTGGTCAGCTGCTTTGTGGCTTCTGAATATTTAAGGACTATATATATATATATATATATATATATATATGACTGTACTCGCCTATGAATGTAAATATATATATATATATATATATATATGTTGTCTTATATTTTTGAATTTACAAGTGCTTGTGCGCTTTTCTATTTAAAGCGGCTATGCAAGTAAAAACATTCAAAATATTTGACGATTAAACAGTGATGTTTGTTGTCTCTCTTTGCCCCTATATATATATATATATATATATATATATATATATATATAAGGCTGTGTGATAATGCAAGCCTGTTAGGTATTCAAGTATGAATTATTGAATAATCTTGTTACTATGCGAGGTATAGTTAAGCGATGTGCAGTTTGTGCACTTCCCTGCATAGTAGTCGGTATTGGGTTTAAGGAAACCATCCTGTCTGCCTACACACAATGCAGTGGTTATCATTACTCGGAAGACGTCGTGACGGTATGCTGTCCCTGAGGTTGAGTATCTTCTATTTGTCTGTCGTAATTTCAAACCGCAAGCAGTTCTTCATTTCCAACCCGCAACTAAAAGTCGGCGTCGGCAAGTTTGTCCTCTAATTGGTTGAGAAATATCTTGTAGGCTTTAATTTAATCAATGTCGAAGGTTTTGCGCACATGTTTTGAATAATGAAAAGGTAGACAAACCTGTTGCGATGAGGGTTCATATCCAGATACGAATATCGATCTGGTGAAAAAACTCAGTTAAAAATCTGTGCGTTTGCCTTGCATTCGGGAGGCTTGGATTCGAGACCCAGACTGGCCACTCTTAAATTGGTTTGCAAGGTTTCCAATTTAAACCAGGTAGATGTCGGAGTGGATACAAAATCAGCCATGACATGAAAAAAAAACGTATAGAGGCATTAGCCTTACAAAAAAAAAATCCAAAAGCTATTTGCAATATATAACATGTGTACAATTGTGTTAACGCTTGTATCTTATCGACCAGCGACATGTCTAAATATAGTTAAATCCTTCTCTAAATACACTTGTAATATGGTTACTTTAAAGATTCACTATTTATTGTGAATGTGATTTATGAGCATCGCATTATTGTGAATGCGAGTATGAGCATCGCTCAAAGAAAATTCGATCATTATCGGGGCTCCAACCGGCGATACTCGGGTAGACACACTCCGTTAGATGAAAAATCATGACTAGCGCACTAGTCTTTGACGAAACGTACCAGGCCATACCAGGTCAAAGCCTACGTGTATTCACAATGTCCCTGCGATATATCGGTCGGAACGACAACGCCAAACGAGAAAAAGAAGAGCAGGGAGCGGACCTTTTTGTTCTCCATTGTCAATTTCTGTCGCTACCCAATCCAGACCGGTTCTGAACAGCGCTACACTGAAATTGAGTCAATTGTAACTGTGATGATGTCATTGCTCGTTGATGCAGTTCACGTGTTGAGACGGAGTTAGTTACTGACTCAGTGACATAGTGGTGTGTATACGACGAAGATTGCCCTCCATATACAGCTGAATGGCTCACCCTCAGAATACCATCTGAGCCATTACGAGAGACAGTGACACACCTAATTGACAAGCAGCTTTAGCCATGTAATTAACAAGTAATATGTAACCGTCAATACGTGGAAGTGCCGACGAAACCCCCTGATCTATCTCGTCTCTAAAAAGTAAGAACAGTATCGACCGGTTCATCCCAAACATGATAGCACATGGGGTGCCTCAAAATCAGGCAATGGCTGTGATTGGAAATATCTCTTATTGGTACTGTAGGAAAGTTGAGGTAAAAGTGATTAATTTTAGATGCCCCTGTCTATGCACGGGTGTGTGTAAGTGCCGTCCGCAAGTGATATGTATAAAGTTACGTTAAAACAATAAAATTGTCTGTGTCAAAGTTGATGTATTGGGTGCTATATTTTGCTCTTATGTTACTATGCTTTTTACTCCAACACATAAGCGGGGAAATAACTCAGACGCCGAAATAAGTGGCCAATGTCGCTCGCCCTTATATATTAAACAGCGTTATTAATTCAAATATATTTATATTAATTATTACTATTAAAATAATGTTTAAATGCATACAAATTAAATAAAATACACATCAAAATGCTGACATGCAGGGAGTGATGCGGAGGTGAGACATGTTCGAGGGCTGTCCTTGGATCTTGCGGTACGACTCTTTGAGCTTAAACCTGTACCGATGCTGGCCTATAGCCTTGCTAGGGCCTTGCCGGGGACGTCTCTCTCTCTCTCTCTGACAAACTTTGCACAACTCGAGAAATGTTTTTCAGTGTACATGAAACGGCTTCTCTGTCCGTGCCGCAGTTGTCCCGGAGCCGGAGCCGACTCGTGTACCTGCTAGTAAGCTGCGGGCCAGCAGTGGAAACAATTCGCAGGCTTTGAATTGTTTCTACTGCTGGCCCGTAAGTGACCAGTCGCTAAAAGCCTTTGCAGCAATTTTTGTGAAAATGGCAAGGTAAAATGGCGGAAGCCACTAGAGATGTTGCTCATACAAATGTGCACCTTACCAGTGAGCTATGGAAGGGAATGGCATGCACTAGTCGTCATGTGTGCACACGGTACATTGTGCACATTGGCTACTACCACATAGTGTGTTCCACTCGTGAATTTCACCAGGTGGGAAAAAATGCTACTGCCTATTGTTCTGCTCGCAGAAATCACGCGACTGATAGACGGATCGGCGGCCTGCATTTTTTCGCTTAGTGGGTGGCCGCTAAAGAGCCTCAAGAGAATAGATTGTTGCAGCGAGTGTTTAAACTTGTATACGGGAAACATCTTGCATGTGCAAATCAATTACGAAATATGGCTAC